>VSDK01026198.1:5390-22314 GCA_009767595.1 Symbiodinium kawagutii | reverse complement strand
GAAACATGCTGAGATGCTACAAAGTGCCACGCCTGTCACGCAAAACGAGGTTGCAGGTCACGCAAAACCACGCAAAAGGACCACCTCCACACGCTTCCCCCAATGGTACGGGCCTTACGGCCCTACCGCGGTCGGCGGCGGTCGGTTGCGGTCGGTTGCGGACGGTTGCGCACACAGACGCAACGTCCAGCGAACACGTCTCCACCCCCAGACCCCCACTATGAAACGAGAACCCGTGCTACGCATTCGGGAAAAAAGCCAACCTGAAGAGACCCCAGTAGAGAAGGGACAAGGACAAGCCAAAGACCTGGCTTTGGGCAACTCTCATTCGTCATCTCCAAGGAGGTGACACTTGGCATCCCGTTTTAGAGGGGACATGAATTGGCAACGGATGGAAATTGTTTTTCGCCAGACCCAACAATCAGCTAAGCCGATCTAAGCAGATCTAAGCCCAGTCTCAAAACGGAGCACAACTCGTTCGACTGGAAACACGTCTGGGACGCATCCATAGCCAACAGCACCGGTGAAGCAGTGGAGCTGCGCTGGTTGAAGCATAGATCCACCAAACAGATCCACGCATGGTGTGACAGCTAGCGCAGCTTCGGCCTTCCCCAGCGAAGTTGTCCCATGTTGGTGACATCCTGATATCGATGAATCCTTCGGATGACATCTATCATGCCCACCATCCCCAATGGTCTCCGAGAGGAATTCGGACAGGAACGAGGCCTGCTCTGTGCTGTAGAAGTGTTCACTTACCCAATTTCAGAGCTACATGTGCTATTGATCCACTTTTCTTTCAGGATAGACAGTGGTTTACCGGCATTGGCCATCACTTAGAACAAACATAAAGATATAGTAATTTAGAATGACTAGCCATTGTTGATAAAGTCAATAACCACAATTAACCACCTACAATCAGTCAACTGATATGAATCAACTGTGTTGATAAGAATTTTACAACCCATTTTTGCCCATGTCGCTTAGCAAATATCAACCATTGTATAACGAATAAAACGTCATGAACCAATAGCTGTCAAAGAAATCATCGTATTCCATTGTATCAAGCAGCATGAGCCACAGCTACCATTAGCCATCATTTGTCATCTTATTCTTGGTATTAATGGTTGTCCTTCATTATCAATCATCATATTGGAAAAAACATTGATAATAAATCGTTAATAACTTGAGTGTTAACCACTTAGGAAAAAATGTCAGTCAAGCAGCAAGAATCGCCATCATGGTCTAACCAACAATTGACCAGCAATTCAACATCCAGCAAAACCATGAACCATCTTATCAACCTTAACTATACATCCAATATTCATCCAAATATTCATCATCAATCATCCTCAATCCCCGTACAAGCAGCTGATCCAACTAACCAAACAGCGCCACCATCAGTAGCTGCCCACCAGTGACCCCCGTTCTCGTTCCGCGCTCCGTCGCCAAGACTTCTGCGTGCTTCTGAAGCTCATTGGCGATCTGGGTCTCAGGGCCACCTACGATCAATCCTGCGCAGTGCTGGTCAGCGCATGATTTGTGATGGCTGATGGTGCCCAAAAGTGGTAGATGTTTGCAAGGGTTGTAAGTAGTAATGATTAAAATATCATGTTGCAAGGTGTTATAGTGGTGATAGTGGTTGTAAGGGAAAGGCAAGTTAGTGATCAATGGACCCACAATGGTTGCCTTTGACTCACATGATTATCAAAATTTCGATGTCCTACAAACCCAGAATAATCTCCCTAATATGGGTAAACATGATATGTTAGCAAATGATCCCCTACAAAGCAGATGATATGGCAACCATTGGCTACCCCAAAAGCGGATCATTTTCAGTACAGCCACCGGATGATCTGCGAAATTGAGCCGTGCAAAGAAGACGGATACCCTATACAGAAAACGACCAGGACGGGCCCCACTGGTTGCCTGGGTATCCCATAGCTATCCTTCTGGAATTCAACCCAACCCTTGGACAGCTGTGGAATTCATGGAACTATCATGAATTATTTTCCCCATTTAAATCCCCTGTCATTGAAACATCTTCCTTCAAGACCTTCACAAGAAAAGAAGAGAAGAGACACATTGAGTTCGCTTTAGGCCCAGTCCTAGATCCAGCAATTGCAAAGCAGCACGCTTGGCATCGTTCTCACCTCTGGGCACCAGAAGTCCCATGTGTGGGTACAATCCTGATGGAATCAGCGACCGTGGTGGCTAGTACTCAAGCAGCAACAGCGACGTGATGCCAACGGTATGCCACCTTGACGGTGTCCCTCCGGCAACATAGATGACATTTCCCTCTCGGAACTTTAGGGTGCCGCATTTACAGATGCAATTTTGATGAGTCATACCATGTCCAAACCTGGCAAATCCAAAAACTGTTGTCTTCATAAAACTAGGTCGCAAATGCATGTAAATGGCGATGGAGCAGGTGCCCTTTCCAAGGATACAGGATGATCTGAATGCTTCGTGCTCGCTTCAAAACACACATCATGGGTTTTGCGTGGTAAGCTCCAATAGAGCAGCGATCCTAGGCTCAACCTGGCCAAATCAAACGAAGTCATGATTACTATTTTTTCCTAGCCACATCCAGCCATCCTTTCGCAAGAGTTCCATCCAAGAACTTCTTGGCCATGGCCAAGGCTGATTTGGTGCTGACCAACCAAATCTTTCTGGTGATGTCTTCAGTGCTGGATGGCTGGATTCCCAGCGCTGCAGTGCTGGTCCCAAAAAGGTGAGGTCCAACGATCCAAATGAGACGTCTGGATTGCTTTCACTGCTTGGGTATCGTGGGGATTCCCAAAGAGTCTACTGTGGATTGCTATTGATTGCTTGTTCTTGTTCTTTTAAGGGTGTTGATTTTAGCCATCAATTAGCTAAAACAATGATTTCCAAGGCGCACTTGTTTTTGTTCAAAGGCCCCAGGGCACCTGCCGACCCGGTGAGCTGCGAGCGCATGAAGCAACACATGGCGAAGACCTGCGGACGGACCGTGGACCCCCCCGCAAGCTGGGAACTGCTGGCTGTGCACAAAGCCCACATCTGAAAGAGAGAAACCAAAGAAGTCAAGGATTCAGTATAAAGCAAGTATGAGACAAGACGAAGGGTTAGGGCTTGATCCAATCTCCTGGATCACAGCATGAAAGCCACCATGAAAAAAAGCAAATGCCATAACACAGACTTCAAACATTCCCATGCCTCGAAACACGATATGACTACATAATGTCAACTACGAACCAAGTGCATAAACCAGGACAAGGGTGCTACATAACGAGCAACAGTTGATTCTTGGACATTCCAAAAGCTATTCCATGTTGCTCCTCCCATTGGTCATATCCAACTGGTGGTCGATTCCAAGCCGTAATAGCAGCTTGCAACATCTGAATGGCAAGCAACCAAGTCGTACCACGATTCCTACTGTGCCTCGGCTTTCCCTCAGCTTTTCACAGTGTTTCTCTGCATCTGCCCCATGTTGCTTCTCGTGTTCACCATTGTGCCCGAGACAGCCAGAAACAAACAGCTGGTTGATGCCAGATCCTATGTTACTGCCAGGGAAAGTACATAGTCGTGGCAAGTTTCCCAAATGTCAATAAAGCGTAGCCAAAATTCACCACATATCATATCAACCATTATCATCCACTGTTACCCAGTACTCAGCATCATCAATAGGAGATCCGCATGAATACCCCCCTGCATATTCGATGGTAGATCACCAGCTACGTCAAAATTGGGTTTGGGTTGTGAACAGCTGGATCTTCCATTACTCACCATTATCAACCAATATCCACGATCAACCATGGTCAACCATGATTGTTCAGCAACTGGTTGCTGACCATCATCAGTATCTCAGCAACATGCTCACAATTACCATTTTTGACTGGTTATAACTCATCCTCAACATATACCAGTCACGTAGATTCAGTTAGAAGCTATCATATGCCATCATCCCCAGGTATGCTTGAAATCAAACATTCACCTTGAAACCACCAAGCATGTATGTACACCTCAGAGGGAGTGAGCCAACAATTGCAAACTATCAACATTAATTATTAACCATCATTCGCCAATCGGAATTACCATGACATCGTTCTCGACCAGTAGTTGGTATTCATGAGTTGATAGTGGTTACCAACATAAAACAGTGATAGTCCTTAATGCCGACCCTCAATTAATAAACCCCTGGTTGATTAATGGGGGGTATTCTCCAAAAGCCTTAGTTTCCCATTAAGATTGTACCCCCCAATGAATAAAGCTACGGTTTGACCAGCCACTTGCCCGGCCTCGCGCCATGGAGCCAGAGGAACTCCACCACCGGAGTGCAGCTGGGTCCAGCAGAGCTGGTGCAAATGCTCCAGCTCGTCCTGTTGCTGATGGGTTGATGGTTCATCATGCATGGTTGAGGGATTAATCGTAGGCAAAAATAAGAGGGATTGGCAAAGGAGAATGCCAGGATAGGATGAGAGCTAATAATGGATGATAGTAGGTTGGAGAGGCTGAGAAGTGGTGCGCAAGAAAAAGGGAGAGGCATGGAGAGGCCAATAGTGGTGGCCAAGCATTGCTAGAAACTCATTTCAAGCAGGTTCGCCTCCAGAGCGTTGATGATAAAATATTGATTAGACTCCAGTACCAATGATGATAATCATGAGCAAAACATGTTTGTTAACCAAACAACACGTTGTTTGGTTGATGTTTGAGAATGATTGAGGACGCTTTAATCGTGAAGCAAGTCACCGTACCAGCATGTTCATGGAGGTTAACAATGGTTGAAACGGTTGGTCAATGAAGAATGTTCAATAGTGCGGAATGATAAACAAAACAAATGACACCCTCCACCAGTCATGAACCAGCCTCAACCAACCTTCACCAACCATTCACCAACGATTCACGAATCTGAACCAACAACAGTCCCAACCCTCCAACCTTCCCAGAGCTGCTGCGTACGCAGGAGGCCGCCGCCAGGGCATCGGTCAGGGCTTGGCCTTACAAGCATCGTGGATGGCGTGAAAATGATGGGTTCAACGATGGTGAGTGGTTGGTTTATGTTTGATTTATGCTGAATGATAGGTGGGACCATTGTGCTTAATGATGAATGGTTGATTGATGGTGGGTGAATGGTTGATCAATGGCTGGTGGTTGACAAATGGTCGGTGAATGGTTTATGAATGATCCGGTGATGGTTCATGATGAATTCAACCCATCAATGCTAGCAATTTATCAACTAGGTCGTCACTAGGTGAATATGAATGGTTCATTGCTTGGCAATCGATCATTCATGGTTAGGTGATGGGAAATGATGGCTGAACCATCGGTTTGGCATGGTTTGACGATGGTAAACGATTGAATAATGGCCAATGATGGATGGTGTTTGTTTAAATGGTCAGGCTATGGTTCATTAGTTGTTAGTTGATGCTTTTGTGCTGTAGATTGATGCTTTGTTTCGGACATATGGTTCAGAAATGATTAATTGCAGGTTGTTGAAGATGGTCTATATGTCATGATTCACAATGATGGTTAATTGTTTGATCTATCAAACGTTAGTTGGTCGGCAATTGATGGTCAAATGATGCCTAATTGATGGTTAGTTAATGCAAAAATAACGGCTGATACTGGTTGCCTGATGGTTTGCTTCATAAGATGGTCCGTTGATGCTTTGTTGATGGTTGACTGATGGTTCATGAAGGTTACTTACATTGGTAGTTAATGATTAGCCAACCAACAATGGTTTGTGATGGTTTATGAGAATGGTTCATTTGCATTCATTTGCGGATTCATGATGGTGAATGATGGTGAGTAATGGCTCATGAAGGTCAATAGATTATGTGAGGGCACAATGACCACCACAATGTGATGAATGATAGTTGATTGATGTTATTAGTGCTCATCGGCCAAGTCCGTGGAGCTGACACTGATTCACGAGGCACAGAAATAGTTGGCAGAGATGGTCAACCATTGGTTCGTCGTTAGTAATGATAACCAATTGTTTAGATCGTGATTTGCCATTGGTAATTATCCAAAATGCTTAACCAAAGTGGTTCGTGATGGGTCAACCACTTGGTTTATCAAGAGCCACCATGAGTACCAAGTCACCGGTAAACTGTAAAGAATGTGTTGGTAATTGCCAGTCGTGGCACATTCTGCATAAGAAGAAAGTATATGATTATACAAATTAATGGTGTTGGATATTGCAAATAGTCCCAGATATGATCAACTAGGAATGTTGTTGATTGATGTTGAACATATGTGTGAGGAAACGCTGGTGGACATCTTGTTAGGTGACTCAACTACCAAACCCCTCGCCCAGATCAATGTTGCGGCTGGAGGACGAGGACGAAATCGCCCGCTTAGATTCGATCTAGCCTTATCCTCCACCCAGAGCCACCCCTCGCCTGAGAATAGATTAGCACTTGGGGAGCGTTCCTGCTTCTATCAAGAATATACATGCAACAAGAACAAACAGTCCATACATGTCCTTACTGGTTGTTGATACTCCATACTGGCGAATGACCGCCATTAGGCGAAGCCATTGGGGTCTGACCTTGTTGGCTAACCGTTGGATTGTTCTCATCAACCCAGCATCAACTGACCAGGCTGGTTCCATGGCGGCAGGACGCTGCTCCACAACGAAGCCAAGTGACCCAAAGGTCCCTGTGCCAACTTCTGTTGCTCCTCTCGGGGAAGAATGGAGGCTTTGCCATGCGGTTAAGTGGTGACATCTGAGGCCCAGGGTCAAGGTGAACAACAAAGATTGGTGCGCTGGCTACGCGGGTATCCCATTCCATATTGTGAGGGTGATGATGGCTGGTGAATGACTCGGTCAGACGGCGAGGCGGAGGTCGGGCCAGTCCGATCACTGGTCACTGCAGCCAAGTTAGTGCGGAGACCAATAGCTATAGCTGGAGTGAAGGGCCCCACATTGCACCCTTACATGCCTGTAAGACGAAGCAAACCAAGCCCTATGTGAGAGTTCATCAAACAGGCACAAATCAAGTACCTCTGCCAAATGAGACATTCCTCTTCTGGGGAAATCATGTACACCTCTGTTCCTCTACTCTCGTGAGGAGGCCAACGAGACAACTCGATGCACGGTTTGACAAGGACAATGGAACAAGCTTCAATCCAGAGCAATGCATCCCATTTGATTCTGAATGGGATGGTTCTGGTGGTCGTTACTCTCAAAGCAGTCGTCCCCGCCCCCAGCAGTTCTATGTCGGGCTACAACCCCCTACAACTGGTAGAAATCACCCTACTTATATACTGTAAGTTAGTCATAAACCAACTTATAAGTGGTTGGGGGCCCACATCGTACCAACCACTACCAACCACTACATTCACCAGGTCGCACCAGTGTTCCGTTACCCCACCGAGGACCCTGTTCTCTGCTTCGCTCCTCCAGCCAAGTCCAGGCAGCGTCGATGGAGGTCGCCATGGCGATCCGTTGGGGCCATGGACTTTCCAGCGGAAAGTGCGAGGGTTCATTGGTGATTAGGGATGGTGAATTTGACGGTGAATTAACGGTTACATAGTTACTGTATATGGTTAATTATGTGGTTGGTTATATGGTTTATCATAAGGTTGATTACATGCTTAATCAAAAGGTGAGGGACCGCTTGATGGCTAATTCTGGTATTGCTGTTCATTCATGCTATGATGAATAAGTTGGCAACATGGGAATGAGAAGAAGAAGCACCAGCAATCATCGCCAAGAATTCTGGGTGTGGTATGGCTCATGATCAGTTACCAAGAATTGGCAGGCAAACATCCCAACAGTGTCCTAGACCTTCATTTTCGGAAATGTGAACATCATTTCGACGCACTGCCATGGCTCATGGCTGTTCATGATCTCACCCAGTGAATCATCTGAATCTAAGCATTTTAGAGCTTTGTCGGAGAACTGGCAACTCTTAGCAGTTTGTACTGTCATCTTGGATAAGCGGCTGGTAAAACGCAGCAGCCAGTGTTGAACCATCACATTTCGGCAAGGTCCAAGAAATGAAGTTTTCCAGGAAGTAGACTTTCGCCATGAATACCCGAATACCCTGCTCCCATGTGGTGACTTCTCTTGATTCGTCGCTTTTTTACACCTCTCTGTCAGCAGAATGTCTCAATGTATCCAATCCTAGCTATTGAGCCACAACCATGCTTAGCTGCTCACCACCCAAGTGCATACACGTAAACAATTGTAAACATAGATAAAACCAACGGATTACCAACTTCAAGGGTGTTTATTGTTGCCCGGAACAAATCCAAAAGGTCCTTTTCTCGGGCCCATTGAGGATTAGTTCGCGCTTGGTTGATATATCATTACCAGAATGACTTGACCCATCTTTGCCAAAGCTGGACGTGGATGGCCTGCGTCACACTCTTGTGGGTTGATGGGACTAACCTAGGCTGCTTGGCAACCTAGTGTACTATGATTCATCATGATATGCTTCGTCCATCCCAACTATCAGTGAACTGAAAGTTTTAGAAATACATCAATCAAACCAGATTGGCGATTCACATTCCAGTTGTAATACATCATGCTGCTATTGGGTCATTAACGGTTGATGGCTAATGGTATTGATGTTAATCATGTAATCTCTATGAAGGACTATTTACTTTGGCAGAAGCTCATGGGTATGGCTATCATCAATAGTCTTAAGCAGAAATATTTGGTCCAATGTTACGGTATCAGCTAATCACCATCGATTCCAACTGATCACGAACATTTATACCACTAGCGATTTAATACCCCCACCTCCCATTTCTGCTTGAACGACTAAGCAAGCTGCGAAGGCAGGGGCGGGCTACCACATTCTGCCCACATCAACTCCCGGAGCGTCGCAGGAGCTCTGAGCTTTCGCACGGTGCGGACAGTGCTGGGGGCTTCTGTTTCTCCACGGTCAAGTTGTAGAGCGCGGAGACCTGTGAGCTAGCTACCGTTGAAGTGGCCGAGTTGGTGTTGTGTATGCATGTGGTGGTTGCTCAAGCCATAGGGAACCTTAAGTTATGCTTAATGTCTTACTAAAATTGTCAATATCAATATAGAGGATGAGAAACAGCCTTATGAATGAAATGCACGGGTGGGGCACCCTAGCCAAGTTGGGCAATTGTAGCAAGGGTAACCACCAGTCATGGTAGACATAGCTATAGTGAAATGGCCTTTATCCAAATCAGAACCAAAGGTCCCCACTTCGTCTATGTGTCAATAAATACACACATATATCATATATGTAAATATATATATATATATTTATATATATATATATGTATATATATATATGTATATATGATCTTGATATGATACAAAAAGAAGTAAAGCAAATATGTAGAAAGAGAACAAAGTATGAATACATAAATCATATAATTCTTTTTGTTACATGTGAGGTCGCAACAACAAAATTTAGTTTATCACATGTGTGTAATGTGTGTATGTATATGACTCCAAAAATATTTCAGTTTGCATCCGATGTGACCATATTTGTATGCATGCTTTAAAAACACATACGTCTATATTACACACACCTACCTGGACCTACCTACAATACCTCCATATACCTCCAGATACCTCCAGCTGATAGTAAACACAACTTATCAGCAAGGATTGCTAAACAAGAAATCAAATTAGAGACTGGACAGGTCATAGTACCCTGTGACAAAACCAAACCAATGCAAACTAACTACAGATGACTGGACATTTACATCCACATCTTCTGGTAAGTAAATGTACCTGGGAATTGGATCAAACGACTGTAGATCCTTTCCTTCTTGGGGATCAAAATATCTTCCCTGTGTGTACCCTGTACCCCTTCTATTCCAAACATGTACCAATTCCTCTGGTGGTTGGAATGTTCACCCATGGTTTGGTTGGTCTTCACTCATCGTCATGTAGATCAAAAAAGGTTGGATACATTTTGGCATCCTGAAAGGGTTGTTTGGCAACTTGCAATACTTAACACTTACCCTTCTGGCAACAGAGTGGCGTGACTGAGAATGACGCGACCAACAAGGCTGGTTGCTTGACAAGCAATCAATATTGTGGGACATATTCTAGTCATACCCTCGTAGACGACTGGCCACCTATACTTGCTAGCCTGCTTTGGGCTACCAGAACAAAGCACATGGTCAAATGTCAGGGGCTTGTTTGATTGCCCAGGGGTGTCAATTGTTTATGTAGTCTTCACATCTCTTCGCTGTTGACGTAGACGCAGATTACTGTACTCCCAGAGATTCACACCATTGCTATCCTGATTCTGAGCTGGTGCTAGCCAATCAAACATGCAGATTTCAATCACCCCAAATGTCGGCTACACTCATGGTTATCCCCTGGTTGGTGGTTTCGACCAGTATGAAAAATATGTCGTCAATCAACCAGTCATCCCAAATATGGGTGGAAAAATATGTGTAAATCCACCAACTAGACAACTAGTAGTTGTTAAAGATTGTTTAGCCATTCTTTTTGGTAAAAAGCAATATTCCCTATTAGTAAACCTTACTGTAGGTTATGGCATGGCTATGGCCTGCTTATACCCTCCACACCTGTGTCCCCATTGGTCAGTTCGATGCCGGGGCGAAACAGCCAGCAGTCATTCGCCAAGCCGCTGCAGAGTCACTCAACTTCTCCTGAGGTCGGCAATCCCAAGTCGATTGTGTTCCTGTTCCCTGTCTATGTCGAAGCATTGGTTTCTGTGTTCATCACAACCAATGCTTAGAAGATGTTAGAAGTAGCAGCTACTACTACTACTAGCCACTACCGGGATTCCGGGAGAAATTCTACACTAACGGGATAAATTCTCAACAACTACCATTTGGCAGCTCGCCTTCCAAAGGGCTATAAAGACACCCCCGGCTCCGAATCGCTCCCTCCTAACCGCCAGCCAGCTAAGCATGGGTTTCTGTGTGATCCATTTGTTCATAACAAAGAAATGTGTGAGTGTGTGATGTTGTGTATCAACCAAGGGGTTGAGTCGCAGCCTCGAAAGAGGCGAAGAGTGTGAGATGTTACAGGTGTCAGGGAGAGCTCAGAGATTGGGGTGGGAAAAGAGTGGGAATTGTTGCGCTGCCCTGTGGCATCACTGTTCATTTCAACATGTTTTATTTACAGAAGAGTAACATTTCTTTCCAATTCAGTGCTAAAAAGTTAAAAGAATGATTACCTTTACAGAATGAGAATGTGTGGACTAGAACCAAGCCTGAAGATGATTGTTCGGATCTCGTGGGTTACTTTGCATTTCCGATGATGGAAAGCCGTTCCAAACAAACAGCTGGTTGAACCCACAGCAAATTGATGCGCAAATGTGCGCATGGATAATCATTGAACTCAGTGCAAACCTTAACCAAGGTCTTTTTACTGTCGGTTGTTCTCTAGTGTAATCATCCATTGCCAGCCATTGATAATTAATTAACGTTCGAGCCAGGGTCCTGCATTGCCGTATCCATCGTAGGTGGGCTTGGGTCTAGCTTGCTTCGGAATGAATCTCTGCTCCCTATGGTCCCCTAGGTATCTTCTTGCTGCTGGCATGCCACTTGGGTGGGAGGGGGTTGGATGGTGGCCCGGTTCATAGCAAGTAATGATAAACCAGGAAGCTCCGTTCAGCAATGAATCTTAATCTCTTACAACTAAATCATATTGAAGAATATGTGTATGATGATATGTACGCAACAAATTGCATAAATAAACATAAATACATTTTTTGACACGAAATAATACCACATCATCTATTTACATCCGGATGATCTCCAATGATACCACATGAGTGGATAAGATAATAGATAGGAATAACCAGGTAAACCAAATAATCTCTGTATATGTTTGTATCTCTCTACCTGGGTGCTTCTCAAGTCATAGGGGTACCCCAAAAAAATGGTTTGAGTTTATTGCTATCAATTATGCAACTCGTGGATGATAACTGGAGGGTCCCCAAACTGAATAGAGAAACCGCCATATAGTAGTTGTTTAACCCTTATTGCTGGCTATTATTCCCTATCATTAACCCTTATAGTCCCTTTTAAAACCATCAATTATTGGTACATTACCTCAAACACATCCCCTTCTCGGTGCCCACGCCTGGACCATGTGATCGGACAAAGTTGACAAGCTCGACCTGAGAACCAGCTCAAGGCGTTTCACCATTCTAGGAACTCGCTGGGTAAAGCTCTTCTTGTGTAGAGAAAGCTGGCCTTACCTTTACAGAAGCTGGTTTACTTGTAAAAACCCATGCAAATAGCTGGTTTACCTGTAAAAACCCATCAAGAGCTGATTCATCTATAAAGGCACAGGTCCAGTAGCCGCTTTTTAGCTGGTAAGAAGGCTTTCATTATCTTTCGTTTACACCTGGTTTACCTATTTACTCGCTTTTGGGGGTTAGTTTGCGAGTTAATAAGCGAATGACCGAGCTGTTTGGAAATCACAAACAGCAATCATCGGAAAAGGGTTGATGGCCAATCATGGGTGGCAGCTCCATAATGGTTGACAATGACGGCCGAGAATGGTTGGGAATAGTGGCTCCAAATGGTTGATCCAAAATATACAGTAGTTGGTAGCTGGTAATAATGGCCTATAGGCCTATAATGGTTGGCAATAGTGCCTATAATATGCTCTGAAAGCCAAAAAGATTGGTTGAAAACCATTGAATCATACTTGACAGTGGCTAATTATGGTGCAACATTTATGCAGCTACCTAGAATATGAAGAACTATCAATAATCATGAACAATCATCAAAACTGGTTAACTAATAATGATAAGGTGTTGTCAATAATGGTTACTCACGTTTAGTGGAAAGTAAAGGTTCTTCAATGGTAACCAATGGCCTCTGTGATCCTTGGGATAGATCTCGGTATAAAACCGTCCCAGTGGATCTATCCTGACAGAAATTTGGAGTCACCTGCTGAATCGAGCAACCTTTCTGATGCTTTCCAGCTGAAAATCTGCCACCAGGCAAACCCCTGAGTACCTGCCACTTCTCTCATCTGGATGAACTGTGATCATCCACACGCAGAATGCTTGGAGCATGTTGGAACCGTAACTGCAAAGCTCTTCAAAGGAAGTAGGGGGGTCCACAGCAGCTAGAAAAGAACAAAACATTGAAAGTGAGCTGGAATATGCTGGCATGGCTGGGCTATGAAACACAATCCCTGGGATGTCTATCTGATCTTCGGAAGGGAAAGGTTGTCATTTCCTGGAAAAGTTCACATAATGTAATCTGGTTGGAAATACAACTTTTTGTAAACCATATTTGCGGGTTTCTTAAAACAGGGGACCCAAAAAATGGATGGTTTATTACTCTACATGATTAGTCGTGGATGATTCGGGGGTACCCCCAGCTATTAAGAAGTCACCAAACTTGTTTGCGAACCAGAATAAACGTAGTGCTTGTTTAGCGGATCTCCCATTGTTGCTTAGCGGCGCCGTGAGGCGAACGTTTCTACATGAAACATTTTTATGTTGCAGGTTGTGGGTTGAAACAATGTTTCCTCAATGGTTGTTGCTTTGTTTATGCTGAAGGTTGTTGAAGGTTGTTGAAGGTTGTTGAAGGTTGTTGGTTTGCCATTAAGGAACCATTACAACAAGCACTAAGCAGTGCATGTTGTCGTGTTATTGTTGATTCGCTGCCATGAACAAACGTTTGCGCTCATGAAGCATTGCTAAGCATCGATTTTTCTTAACCATGTGTCAAGTATTGACAATCGCTTGCTGATTGTGTGATTGTCACTATGTACCATTGATTATGTTTGACGATGAACAATCATTGTTAATTGTTAAGTACCTCTGGTCGGTGGTTATAACCCCCCTGAAAAATATGAGTGTATCAACTGAGCCTCCCAAATATCGGTGAACAAACACATGTTAAAATGCACCAACTAGTAGTTGTTCAACCATTCTTGTTGGCAATCCGCTATTACCAACCACTAAGTTGGGTTATAGCATGTCTATAGCCTGGTTATACCCTCATAAACACACCTGAGTGCTCTCCTTGTCGGCGATGTCCAAGTGTATTATTTCACCACTATTGATTAATTTAATAGTATTGATTAACGTTATATATGAACCATCACGTTTAGCCATTGCTCATATACTACCCTGGTTATAACCCCCTATACTGTATATCGTTGAAACCACGTCCGGCAGCACATCATAGCAAGTCTCTGATCCACTGCGGTCCCCGCCCGATCAGTTCCAAGACATAAATGGGGACCCATCCGCTCCGTCGGCACTTCTGCAATGGAGGGCAACACATCGTTGGAGGTCCGACCACAACGACGAAGAAAATGAAAAATGAAACATGCATGATTGATGATGACGATGATGATGATGATGGTGTTGATTGATTGATTGATTGATTGATTGGTTGATTGATTGATTGATGAATGGATGGATGGATGGACGATTGATGATTGATTGATTGATTGATTGATTGATTGATTGATTGATTGATTGATTGATTGATTGGTTGATTGATTGATTGATTGATTGATTGATGGATGGATGGATGGATGGATGGAAGGATGGATGGATGGATGGATGATTGATTGATCATTGATTGATTGATTGATTGATTGATGGATGGATGGATGGATGGATGGAAGGATGGATGGATGGATGGACGGATGATTGATTGATGATTGATTGATTGATTGATTGATTGATTGATTGATTGATTGATTGATTGATGGCTGGATGGATGGATGGATGGATGGATGGATGGATGGATGGATGTGTTAATGTACAAGTATCTACAGTAGTGATGTTCCTTGTGAAGTTGTACAATAATCCCCTGTGAGTGTGCTCTAGGGTGTTTGGGCCGGTCACTTTATAGCCAACAGCCCTCTACAAAATGGAAACCCAAACATTAATAGCTAATAAAATGCAGGACTAGACTTTTCTATAAAATGAAGAATCCATGTTGGATCAACCTTTCCGACATGTAGCTGTTGCGCACCAATGTTCCCACACTGGCCGTTACAAAATGATGTTCCCAGACTCATTCAAGCATTTTGGGGTTGATTTTGGCATCTCAATGTCAGTCCTATGAAATGTGGTTGATACCAAATCGGCCCGCTATGAAATGAGAAATGGAATAAACATAAAATGATTGGACCAACAATGCAGAGACAGTCCAAAAGATCTTTTTCTGCCAGCGGCCAGCGGTGATTGCTGTTTGTTGCATATTGACATGTCACGCATCTACCGTGCCAGTATCAAAGAACTTGCCACAGTCCAGCACCATTTGGCGGAACATGGCACGGGATGGCGGAGTGGCATTCAATTGCTTGAGAGCCAACTGAAGATCAGAAAAAACGCGCTCGCCGTAATGGGCAGGCACGCGTAATTGGAGGTATTTTACCTCAAAATAGCTGTGGGACTTCTCGATGAAGCTCTTCTCAGAAAACCCGGACAACCCCTGCAATGCGCAATATCCTCCAGAAAAAAGGGCATTGCCTCCAAATCGAAGGGCGTCAAGCTCCTTCAGCCTCGTCATGATGCGCTTCAGCGACAACCTGCCATGAGTGGATCTTCTGAAATCAGCAGAAGTGAGAGCTTTTTCAACCCATTCACCGTCCTTCTGCTTGCTTTTCATTTTGGATTTGCCAGCATCGGTCTTGGTCTTGGGCATTTTCTCGGCAGCTGCATCGGCTTTGCTCTTTCCCTTCCTTTTGGGTCGGAATCTCACCTGCCACTGGATCTTTGTGAGGCTGCGGTGTCTCAGCGCTATCCATTGCAGAAACCACTGGAGCCAACACTATCTGAGCCAGTATGGCAAAAAAGTCTGCGGGCAGCAGTTAATCCGTCTTCATCCAGTTCGAGTTTCAGCATCCGCTATGAAATGCCTGGCGAAGCAAAGCTATAAAATGATAGGAATAACCTTACTATCTACCAGCTTCTAGACTGCACACAATTCAAAACAACATGGTAGCTGATCAATTTTTTAGGGACTATGAAATGACCCAGGCATTCCCAGACCAAATTTCTATAAAATGGAAAACGTTGTGAAAAATAATATGTCTGCCAAGACCCAAGATGATTTTTACATTAAACCCAACATCATATCCAACAAGTTGCCTCTATATAATGCCTTCAAAAAAAGCCTGGTTTGGCATTTCATAGTGCCAAAACCCGGTCATTTCATAGGCCATCATTCACCAGGGATGTACAATATACATGGCTACGGTTGTAAAGACATTGTACAGACACTGCAGAGTCAATGCATACAATGCTTTGGCTCAAGGCCACAAAACAGTCGACAAGTCAAGGAGAGACAAAAAGGACAGAGTACAAGTGCGTGCGGGGACAACAGGCGGTACAATAAGCAAAGCCACCCAAGTGATACAATCAGAGTGCAAAGAACAGTGAAATTTTACATGGTAGCGGAGCAAGGATCCTGGTAACGACAATACCAGGGGAGCTCCAGTACAACAATACCCACACACAACAATCAGCAAACACGACGAAGAGAGGAAGTGCCTTGACCCTGGCACAAGGACAGGATAGCACTACAACAGGAGCAACACACAAGCAAACACGACCAACAGAGGAGAGTGCCTTGACCCTGACACAAGCACAGGTAGCACTACACAAGGGCAACCAACAATGGCCGAAGCAGAGCCAGAGCCAGCACAAGAACTGGCAACAACAAGCAAGCATCCACCGAGACCATTATCACACAACACAGACTACGAGCGAGACAAGGGCCTGCACGATACAAAGTCCCCAAGATAGTTAGGTTTTACATCAGGAGCAGAACAAGGATTCACCGGCACGCAGGTACAAGCAGGAACCAGCCAAAGAAGGAATGAGGAACAACACAGGAGATGTAGCCATGACCTCGACCACACCACCATCAGCACTACAGCAGAAACATGGACACCGATGTGCAGACAACCTCAGCAGGCAATGGGCTTCACGACCCACGGACAACATACAACGGCATACACAAGCACCACAGACTT
>VSDK01026176.1:95434-108946 GCA_009767595.1 Symbiodinium kawagutii | reverse complement strand
GCTGTGGCCACTGCAGCGGCCAACACCTGCCGGGGAACGTTTCAAGGTGGCCGAACGGAAATCTTGAGCGCCGTTCAGCCACCATTGGACGCTTGGCCGTGGCCATTGGAGCGGCCAACGCCTGCCAGGGAACGCTTGAACGCCGTAAAATCACCATTGAAACCTCTCACAAATGTGTTGCAAGATTAGTTGCAACAATTGTCTAGGCTTATCAGCTGCGGCGCGGATGATATCCTTACGTTCAAAAATTCATGAGGTTGATAGATTAACATCTTGGGACTAGTATTTGTTAAAATCCATTGCAAATGTTCCATATCCAAAAGGCGCTACAATAGTTTAATAGAATGGGCTATCGCCCTGGTGCCGCCGACCCCCTGTGTACAGAAGCCCTGGGTGTTTCAAAGATTAAGCAGTGCGCATGGCTCAGTATAAACATTGAAATGGCGAAACTGCGAATGGCTCATTAGAGCCGTGATAGCTTTTCCTTGCTCATTAGACGCGGAAGCATGCACAGTTGTCTGGTCATCGAGGTTGGTCGGGCGCATTCAAAGCAAACACAACACACCAAGTGGAAAACCCTGCAAAAAGACGGAGTGGCAAGTCTCAGAGCAAAACAAGGGTCGCGAGCAGTGAAGCTTTATAGTCAGTGCTCTTGTCGCCTGTGCCTTGCAGCAGCCAATGCTTGCCGGGGCACGTTTCAAGCCGGCCAAACGGACATCTTGAACGCCGTAAAATCACCATGGAGGCTTTGCCGTGGCCACTGCAGGGGCCAACACCTGCCGGGGAACGTTTCAAGGCGGCCAAACGGACATCTTGAACGCCGAAAAAACAGCATTGGAGGCTTTGCCTTGGCCATTGGAGCAGCCAATTGCTAGCAGCTTATCCTTGGCCAAAGCAAGCGCCAGAGTTCCACGCCTCCGGCGATCCCAGGCGCCGCCCCTGCCTTGGCGTAGGCAGGGGTCGGCGGATATACAACCAACACTACAAACCATTCACCCTCACTAATCATTGCTAGCCGTTGTGTTCCAATTGTTGTTGGCTGATGTGTATGATATGATATCTTGTTTTTATCTCTATGAAACAGCATATCAATCACCAGCCAGGTTGCCAACCAAAATTGGGCAATTCTTATTTCATTAGTCTGAAGCATCAACCATTATATTTCCTCTGATTTTGTTTTCCCTCATTCTTTGCTCCCGTCAACTATTCTTAGCCCATATTGCTGGTCATTCACCATCGTTGAACCGTCTCCGTGTCATAGCCATCCTACACCAATGTTGGACAATCAAATCATACGGTTTGCCAAGATGTTGGGCTGTTATCCCCGTTATAAGCCACTATTAAGCATCACTACCCACCATTTCAAGCATAATCGAGCAGTATTAGCAGCTGTCAATCATTATGAGACATCTATAGCCCTTTTTTCCATAAGTAATCACAGTCGTGATCATGAACCATCATGAACCATCAATATCAACCATCAATATCAACCATCAACGCCAACCATTCTCCATCCCAATCATTCACCATAGTCACTTACCATAGTCCTGAATCATCATTAGTCATAGTCATTAACCGAATAACTGGGAACCATCACTT
Organism: Symbiodinium kawagutii; assembly: GCA_009767595.1. Classification (NCBI taxonomy): domain Eukaryota; class Dinophyceae; order Suessiales; family Symbiodiniaceae; genus Symbiodinium; species Symbiodinium kawagutii. The sequence goes on along the minus strand of VSDK01026176.1, from coordinate 107,347 downwards.
ACAAGTAAACCAAGGGAACTGACCATCCTCAACCATGAACAGTCATCACTTACTGTGACCATCAGGAATCCTCACTTCAACATGATTTAACCATCAACTAATCGTGAGTAACTACAAATCATGATGAATGTTGACTAACGGTTCAATGTGTTGAATTATAGTCAGCAAATAACAATCAATTTGATGTTTTTCTCACTTAACGCCAATCATATTGATTGTCAATTCTATTGATTCACTTGACAATCAATTCAAATTCATAATCAAATCAAACTTACAATGATATAATAGAATTAATTAAATAGAATTAACAATCTATTTGAATTAAATGAACTATTCTTGTCAACTGATTGTTAAAAAATATCAAATTGAGAATTCCATTAATAACAATTGAGAATTTTATTATTATCAAATTGATTGATAATTCTTTTAACAATTGCTATTAATCAATAGTTCATATAATCAGCCATTGATTCGCCAATTGCTGTTCTTCGCCTGTCAAGGCGCCCGCCGCGCCGGCGCCGCCAGCACCCCATGCTGTTCCTGCTGGGACTGCGGCAGGCGCAGCCAACATGGATGGTTGATGATATTGGTTGTTGATGGTAGTTCATGCTGCTTAGTTGTGGTTAATGATGGGTCATGATGGTTCATTATGGTTACTGATGGGTGAATAGTAGGTGAATCGTAGGTGAATAGTGGATTAATGATGGGTCCTGATGGTTCGTGATGTTGATGGTTCGTGATGGGTAATCATGGTTTATTACTCAATGTATCATGGTGAAGGACGGCAATTGACACTCAGTTCAAGGTAGTTGATGATGGTTATCACTGGTTGATTCTGCTGGCTGTCAAGTAAGTTGATGCTGATTCAAAAGCTGGTAGAGTAAAGGGAATAGTCTGAATAGTCACTCACCATAGAATGCATTGTTAAATCTTTGTCGCAAAGACACTTCAGTCAGTTGAATGTAATCAAGTTTGGAATGTATTGTGTTTCTTCATTTCTGGTTTGCTGGAATCTATGCTTCATAGTAAATGGACCATAATGAATCATGATTGTTTCGGTTGCTATTGCTGCAGAATGCATAACAATTGTCGAGGGAAGGTAACCATCCATGTTCACGAGAGGTTGAACCTATATCTGGAAGTTGGTTGGTTATCGGCAAATGAGAATAAAGATGATTGATTGTGATTAAGGATGTGTGAGAAGTCTTAAACATAGTTACTTAATAGTAAATGATACTTAGCCCATGATGGATACCAGTGATTCAAAATCACAAGTCAATTGATCAACATGTCTATGGGCCAAAACCCTGTACCCCTGGTAAATTTCCAAAAATGACCAAAGTATTTCTGGTTCACCTACCCCCTGTTTGAGATGGTGGGTTATGACCCTTAGCCGTATTGATCATCAGCATCGTCATAATAATAACGATAACAATGACAATGATAATAATAATAATAATGATAATAATAATCATCATCATCATCATCATCATCATCGATAATAATAATCATCATCATCATCATCATCATCATCATCATCATCATCATCATCATCATCCTCATCATCATCATCATCATTGTTCGTGTTGACTGTGCCCCTAGCGTTGCTGTTTACAATGGTTGTGAAGCACCACCTACCACGGACCACCGCCTTCCACGGCCATGCCACTGGAAGCGTATAGATTCCATCGTTTCTTGAGGTCATGGCAATGGCATCCATTATCGACCTATTAGGGCTATAGGTCAATATTAACCAACCAACCATGGAGGATAATAACCAACAATAACAGGGAAAACAATGGTTAATGATAGGGGAACCAGGGGTACAGGGTTTTGACTCACAGCCTTATTTGTTCATGATTGTACAACTACCACTAAGCTGGTTGGTGGATACATATATGTTTGATTTTCATCCATACCTGGAGATGATTGTTTGATTGACTAATTGTTTCGGGATGGGAAACGCCACCCACCAATAAGCATTATCTATCAACCATTCTTCGCAATTGTTAACCAAACTATCATCAATCAGCCCTTAGAAACCAGCAGTATTGTGAATGGGTTATCATGAACACAATTGGGGCAACAAATATCATTGCGGGATATTACTATTAATGTGTTAGAATATACATTAGATATTTGCTACTACAATAGATCGACATAGTTTTTTTCAAATAGCATACAGTCAATCATTGCTGTCAGGCTTTCAATTCTTATCATTACTCACCATCATTGAAAACCATCATCAATCATTGGTGAACATCACTCACCAATGATGGTTCATCTTGGGGCGAACATCACCCACCACCATGGATCAACCATGAACCTACCACTGATATTCCAGGGAGCGGATGCTCGGTCGCCATCAACTGCCCGCCGGCAGGCAGCTTGCCACCCAAGAAATATCCGCGGCTCAGTACCTGTCTCAGGAATGATATTCACCTCAGGTTTCTGTAAGCTGAGTGGGTGGTTTGATTGGTTGGTTGGTGGGTTGGTTGCCGGGTTGGATGATGAATAGTTAAACAATGATAGACACCCAAATGCAGAACAATGATATGCAATGAGAACTGCTTGGATGTTTAGATACTGGGGTGCGTATTTGGTTGGTGTGTCGGTTGAATATATGTGATCACTATCCTGTTTCTGCTTCCATTTGACCATGTGTACTGTTTTGACAAAAATCAATGGGTGCAAAAGGAGTGTAGATAGGTAGTCATAGCATCTGTATCTATGCATCCATACTGCCCGAAAATTATGCACCGATTCTCCTGTGCATTTTTTGTTGGGCACTGTAGGAAGCAGTGTGCAGCATCCAATACAAGTTGTCCCAAAATTCGGTGATGATGACCACAATGGTTTGTGATGATTCCTGGAATCTAACCCCAAAGTTAAATCTAACCCCAAAGTTAAATCTAACCCAAGAGTTAAATCTAAACCCCAAAGGTTAAATCTAAACCCAAAAGTTAAATCGAACCCCAAAGTTAAATCTAAACCCAAAAGTTAAATCTAAACCCAAAAGTGAAATCTTACCCCCAAGTGAATTTTGGTGATTCCAGCTATTGTGGACCACAGTTCGATCCTTGGTTCATAGGGTGCCCCGTGGGCCAAGCACCGTGGCTGCCACCGTGGCTGCTGAAGCATGGCCGAGGCGTTCCACAAGGACCGCGCAGTGTCGAGCTGCCCATGGCCTTGATTCCAAGGCCGCAAGTGCTGGAGGCGCGGAGGGTGGTGGCGCAGGTGCGGAGGCAACCAGCAATCCGGAAATGGTTTGCAATATATGGTAATTAATAGTAGTTGGTTATTTACTAATAGATTAATGGTAGTTTATAAGCCTTATTTATTAATAGATTAATGGTAGTTTGTAATGAATGGTTGGTAATAAATGGTTGGTAGTTGGGTAGTAATAGTTGGTTAGTAATAAATGGTTGGTAGTTGGTTAGGAATAAATGGTTAGTAATGTTTTGTAATTAATAAGGCTGGTGGATAATAATAAATGGTTTGCAATAAGTGGTTGGGTGTTGGTAGTAGTGGGTTAGTAATAAATGGTTTGTAATGGTCAGTAATAAGGCTGCTGGTTTGCAATGAATGGTTGGTAATAATCCATCAATTCATCATACCTGGCTGGTGGTTAAGCAATGGTGAGTCGTGAGGGGTAAACGCATGATAGTCATAGTCATACGGTAAGACATAATTGATAGTCATGAATCTATAACTACATGGTGGTTTCAAGTACGATTTATAATGGTAAGTAATCGGAGTGGCAACCAGCAATTATCGGGAATATAGATATATGTCTGGTTGGTGGTTTCAACACTGAATTGTTCAATTTGCGACTAAACGTGATAATGAGCAACAATAGGGCCGTGACGAACCAGATATCATAGTTGTTTGATATGCATATTCTTTACATGTTTATCCAATATACATCATGTGTATAAATGCAAAAGATATGGTGTTCTTGACTCATGTTTTGTTATCGCATCTGGATCACCTGTCCAGTAGTTGAGCATGGCAACGCAAGTACACCGCCGCTATACAGTTTGCAGAGTGACTAGTCAAGTCTACAAAAGTGGGACTTGTGTTGTTGTCTTTGACCACTGTGGGGCAGCCTATTGAAATATGTGGTATGGGTCACAACCGATTGTGGGGAAACTTTTCCGTGACACACTTCGGTGTGTTGTAATAGTTGTGTCCATTAGCTGCAGTACCCCACAGTTGCCTTGCAAGTGATGATTTATTCAACACAAACACCAGTAGTCTCGAAGGAAGATGGACGTTCGATTATCCGTTGATATCTAATGGATTTGAACTACGAAGGAGTAAGCATTTATGACGTGTGTGTCCTTATGGATGTTGATCATAATGCTTGTGGTGTGTTGTTACAGTATACATTTATCGCCAATGCTGAAAAGTTGTGGCCGAATTAGTGCTTGTCATGTTTTTTCAATTTCACTTGTTGCCTATGTTTCATTGGACAATACAGTGTACAGGCAGCACCTACATGCACGCATATGATTGTCGTATGTAGTAGATATGTGTCTGGAAATGTGTATGTATATTGTGTTTTATTTATGTGGTTATTTTCATGTATACATTTATCATATTTAAACACGTTCAGAAATAGATATAAGTCCATACAGATATGTAGTTATATATGTATAGACGATGCCCTTGACATCGGGTGAACCTGTTCCCTCCTGTTTGTCGCAAAGCCGATCCCGAGGTGTTGCATGACACGAAGCCCCGCCAGACACCACGGCAGTGGCAGCTCGGCGGGAGAAAAGGAGGTCGGCCATTACAGTACCATTTTGGGGGATAAGAAAACAACAATAGCTGGTTGATGGTTGTTTTGAAATGATATACCAGCTGTTATTGTTAATAGGTAGATATAACCTTGTTTTTTTTGGGTTGATAAAGCTGGTTGATAATTATCATAACCATGGATAACCAGCTATTGGTTATGATGAATAACCATGGTGATACCATTAATAATCATAGAAACAATGGTATTTTGATGATAATAGTGTGTTCATAGTAGATCATCATAACCAATTAGAATGGGTAGAGCTGTGGTGAACCCGTATCGATGAAGCTGTATCAACCTGCATGAAGCATCGGTGTATATCAGTATCCAGTACTAACCAGTAGTGACAATCATTCGCCAGTACCAAGCATCATCGGCCTTCATTATCCATCATTAAGCATAGCACAAGTATCATTTACTACTAGTCGATATTTGCAATTTATCACTAGCCGCTGCGGTATTTGTCATGGCCAACCATTTCAAAGGACAGCAGACCAGGGTTTGGAAGATGTGGTTGGGGACTCACGCTGTTGGTGTCAGAGTTGTGGTTCTGGACTGTCTTTTGATGACTATTGATTCCTCAACCAGTCCCTGTATCAATAGCAGAGTTGCTGGATTCTCTTTCTTGTTCACCTGTTATTTAATGATTATGACAATGATTCTCTAGCACATCAATCATTTATAAACATCACATTCGCCGGCATCCACTGTTGTTGTAAATCATCAACATGTCTCGTATCTCAACCACAAAAAATCTTGCAAACCAACAGAAGAATGTAGAAGAAACCATTCAACAAAACAACTCTTTGACCACTTTTTGACCCCAACCTCAATCTCTACAAACTGGCTATAAATCCCATCCTGACCACCATGGCTGCCACCATAAAGTGGCCACAGATCCTGCTGTTCACCCGCTGGGTGATCGCTGCAGGTCCTTGGGCTGGCTGGGCCATGACCTGCCTATGCTGGGCAGTGAAGCCAGGTGCCCTTTCGCAGCTGCGACCCCCATGGCGCCAGTATCAACCAAGGAATCCATAGCTTGAATCCCCAAATCCTAGCCATAGCATGCCATAGCTATTTTGGATCATTTGGCTTCACCACCCGGAATCAATCCCTAACTGATCCTCCAAATGGCGAACTGGGTCAATATCAACCAACTAACGTTCATGGGGGATTTCCACCAACAATAATAGGGTAAACAATGGTTAACAGGGGAATCCGTAGCTTGAATATCCCCAAATCCTAGCCATAGCATGCCATAGCTATTTTGGATCATTTGGGGCTTCACCAAGGAATCAATCCCTAACTGATCCTCCAAATGGCGAACTGGGTCAATATCATCCAACTAACGTTCATGGGGGATTTCCACCAACAATAATAGGTAAAACAATGTTTAACAGGGAAATCCGTAGCTTGAATATCCCCAAATCCTAGCCATAGCATGCAATAGCTATTTTGGATCATTTGGCTTCACCACCCGGAATCAATCCCTAACTGATCCTCCAAATGGCGAACTGGGTCAATATCAACCAACTAACGTTCATGGGGGATTTCCACCAACAATAATAGGGTAAACAATGGTTAACAGGGGAATCCGTAGCTTGAATATCCCCAAATCCTAGCCATAGCTATTTTGGATCATTTGGCTTCACCAAGGAATCAATCCCTAACTGATCCTCCAAATGGCTATGGGTCAATATCAACCCACCAACTAATGGGGGATTTCCACCAATAGGGTAAACAATGGTTAACAGGGGGGAACTCTGACCCACTGCCAAATGATCCTTGCTGAACCCAAATCCTCCAACAAAAATCTGAGCAAGTGCTTTCACCTTTTGGAAGGGGTTTTCTTGTTTTGATGGGCTACACCACTGATGGACCTATAGCCGTTGCAATTTTCGAGGCCCTTCTGTGTTGTGGATTTAGGTTAGCCAGTGAGGCAACATCAGGCTGCGGAATCCATCAAGACCACCCTGAGAACTTTGCCCGTCCATGTCCGAAGGGCATGAAACCAAACCATGTCGATGTTGGGGATGTATGGGGATGTGAAGTAAGCCGCGCAAATGTTTGTGGATCATGGGTTTTAATCAAGCTGTGAAGTATTGTGAACAATCGCCGAGAATGACCCTTAAGATCGATTAACCTTAATTAGCTAAGCGTATTGGCAAAGTCCTTATCTTGGTTGTTTTTGCAGGGCGTTTTCTGGTGACCTTGGCACATGAAGGTTTGAGCTGCAAAACTACAACCACAAACAATGAGACCAGCCTTACGACAACAATCAAGAGCAATAGTAGGGATGGTGAGCATGGACACATTTCTATTGTGCTGTGGTGCTGAGGACTGGTGTGGTGATAGAACGCTTGAATCTTCTTGATGTAGAGTGGGTGATGGTATTTCACTCTATCAATCAATCTTATCAGATAATTTGTCCAACCAACCAACCATTGGCGGGCTGACAATATTTCAACCAACTTGATCAAGTTCTTCCACCGATAGATGTCACCAACCGATAGGACGGAACATGCAAAGCGTCACATCATGGTGATGTCGCTTCTTGCCTGACAAATTTACAGGTGATGATGAGGCGGCCCCTTTCATGGTCTCACGCAAGTCTGCAAAGGGAGTTGAGTTTGCAATGATGCGTGTGGTTCCTGATTAAATGTTGCTGGTTATGACTAACCATCACTAACATGGCATCATTAAGCATTCTGAACCATAGTTAATCTCCATCAATCAACCATTATATTTAATCATCACAAACCCAAAAACGTCATTGAGCATCATGAACCTTCTTAGTGATGATCAGTAACCATCATGCATCATTAACCTTCATAATCAATCATCATTAACCATCATTAAGCATCATTAACCATCTTGGTGATGTTTAAGCATCATTTAACCATCATCATTAATCAACCATCATTAACCATTGCTAACCCATTCATCTTTTTCCCAGGTCCTTTTTGCTCCCCCAGTCGCCCTGGAGTCGTCTCCAGGTTCGCCCTGGCAGCCCTGGAGTCGTTGCTGCGCGTGAACGCCAGCGCTGCGAAATTCCGCGGCAACGGCAGCGCAGTGAAGGCGACCGGCGATGGGTGGTTGGTGCGCGGGTGGCTGATGTTAGCAGTTGAGATTGACAGGTGGCGAGCTGGGTCAAGCACTTAACCAACCAACCAACCATGGTTAACTAGCTGGTTAATGGGTAATAATAGGGGATGATAGGAGGGGATATACCAGCTATATATGGCTATGTGTCAAGCAGTTAACCAACCAATTTCATGGGGGATAATATCCAACAAACTCATAAGGAAAAGAATGCTTAATGATAGGGGAACCGGGGGCATGGGGTTTTTTACCCACAGCCAGGTGATTATGGGCAGTTTGACAGGATTACTAAATGATTATAGGTGATTATAGGTGGCTGGTTGATTGATAGCAGTTTGATCGGTGGTTCTTGCTATAGATTACTAGCCTAATTATTTCTAATTCGTAGGGAAAGCGTGGGAAATTGATTATATAAAAGTGATAGAGTTGGCAAAAGTCTTTGACCTTGCCTTGCTGGAAAGTGACAAAGACCCTACCAAGAGGGGTTCCAAGTTTTCCAATCGAAAATTCATCATACAAATCAGCTGGTAGACTGGTAGGTTGGGGGTGCTCGACAGATAGTAGCCACGTCTTGGCTGCTTCCTCATTGATGATGAAATTACTGATTGGCTGGGTCGTTGTTGTTGCTGATGTTGATGTTGTTGTTTATCAAAGTGATCGTTGGGTACAGTACCTTCAGAAAGGCGTACCAAGTACCCGTTATCAAACACGGTTGAATAGCCAATAACTGGTTCCATGGGTGTCAGGACCATGTTAACTACCACTTGTTAGCAAACTGACCAACTCATACATTTGCTGGTTTATCAAGTGACGAACTGGCTTATTGACCAGCCTGTTCACTGGCTCATTACCAAGTTACCCTTTGGCAAACCAACCTGGAAGCCAAACATAACCATTTTGGATCAGCACGGCTACCACAAATGTTTGATTTTCCATGTTAGTCTACCAGAGGGTACATAGTCTACATAGACTAACATGGACGTGGAAAATCCACCATTTATGCCTTGGTTTCCCAAGGGTTTCCCAAAGCTTTCCTACAAAAATAAGATGGTCATCCATAGCAAACACCACCTGTCAATCTCAACTGCTATGGCCTACCTACACTAGGGTATCCCCAACATATGATGGTAAATCGGAAGCTATTTGTGGTTAAACTGGGGTTGTTTCATACCTATTGTATCTACCATTAATCATCATCCTTAGCCAGATGTCCCTGGTAACCCAAAAACCTTGGTTAAAAATAGTAACGAATGGTTGTGGTACCCTATATTGATCATTTGTAACCCAAGTGGGTCGCAAACCTGGGGAACCATAGAATTTGTTTGCCAATTGGTTCTACCATTAATCACCATCCTTAATTTGTAGGCAAACCTTGGGAACTGGGCCCCTGTCCCTGGTCCTGGTCGCCCGCCCCTGGTAGGTGCTCCTCCACCCGGGGGATCGAAAGGCTGCGCGCCACGCTTGTTTGGAGCTCACGCACCTGCAACTGCCGAGGCACGGCGACGCACGCGGGAAGGGAGGAGGTGATGAGATGAGGGGGATGGGTTAACATGGATCGGTTCATGCTGGGCAATGGATGGTTACTTCGGTCAATAGGGGATTACAGTAGTGAATAACGTGGGATAACACCAACTATCGGTTTTTTGTCAGAAAATCATGGAATATATTGGGAGATTAGTGTCATGACCATGGGATATAATGAGAAAATATGGGTTGGTTAATTGATGTGCCATGGTTTATGATGAATATGTGTTGGGTGTTTCTCAGCAAAGGGAACTACCAAAGTTGTGGTTGGTCTATTACATACTATATTATAAATGATTCATATTGGATGATTGGGGGGTACCCCTATTTTGAGAAGCCACCAGGCGGGGATGGGTCAAGAACAAGCATCAATCATCATGATTTCTCAAAACATGGGGGTACAGGGGTACCCCCAAATCATGCAGTTTAGTAAACCTAGTAATAAGCCATTGATTTTTGGGGACCCTTACTTTGAAAAGAAAGTAACGGGAGATAAGAACCAACAGTAATAGATAATGAAATGGTAATGAACCACATGGATAAACTGGTTGGTGCCCAAACGTGTTAACAAATGGTTGGTCGACAAGCATGATTGTTTCCGTAGGGGTGGTTCAACCACCAAAGAGAGAAGCATAAATAATGGGGGATAATAACCAACAGTAATAGGGAATACAATGCTTAAGGAAGGTGCACCATGAATGTTTTTGGGGTCATCCGTAGATGGTGGTATCTACTAACCATCCAATAGGAACCATTATTAGTTTGGTTGCAGTGACGGTAATCATTAACGAACTATATTCACTATTGAGAATGGACATGTGATACACCAACAGTGGATTCACTATGATTAAACATGATTAAACTATATCAACTATTGAGAATGGACTATTGGATTCACCATTGGTCATGTGTCATGTGATTCCATACCTCTCAATCGATCCTGCAGCATCGTCCTGGGCGTCACCTCTGGGTCGCCCCACAGGTCGCACCAGGCATACGACGGACATGTGAAGGACGCGGCTGCCATCTCTTGGATAGTGACCCTGCTGCGCAGGGCAGGTTGTGAGCCTTCAACCAGCACTTCACCAACCTCGACTCAAAGGTTATCCAACCATTGATTTGCCCATGGCTTGGTCCAACCATGATGTGCCTAGAAATGTGAACTCTTTTCCTTTAAGAATTTTAAGAATCATGGTTCTCACCTAGGTTGGTCAGGGGGTATGGCGAACTGGAGCCGCCACGGCTGATGATTGGCTGAAGATGACTTCACCGGATCTATGATCTATCCTGTTTTCTCAAGTCATAGTGGACCCCAAAGCTATGGATTGTTTATTACTAGAAGTTGTTCGTAAAGCGGCTGATTTGGGGGTACCCCTGTACCCCTCTATTTTGACAAACCACCCTATCGCCTATGTTAGTTGGTTGTACCGCTGCAATTCAAAACATCAAGAGTCGATTCGCAACTCGCAGAGATATGATCTTTACTTTACCAGCATTGTTGTTTCCCAGAATGGTCTACCGGCTATCAAAGACCTGCAAGTGTCTGTGCTTGATACATTTATATGTTCATCATGAGCTCTGCAAAGCCATCCTACTAAGATTCGAACAGCTATTCTTTGGCAATTCGATGATTTCATTTGCAATTCGAATCTTTGTGGCAAGACTGCGCCAAATCATGGAGGGCTTCCCACTGGAAGCTTTGTTGCTATTGGGGATCACATTGGTACACGGTACCCCTGGCTGCCTTGGTCGGTAGCCGTATGTTCTAGCAGTACTTTGAGTTGAACCGATCAACATATCAAGCATCGGTAGTTGAATAAATGCTTTGCATTTGGCTTGCATTCCACGCATCAACCATTATTCGAAACCATCAACTACCACTACCCCACCATTAGCAATGGTTCATGATGGTCACAGTGGTCAATCATCAACCAGTGATGCTACTTGGAACAGTGGTCATGTCTTCCAAGTCAATCATTGTGCAGCTGGTGTTATAACTGGGATATTATACACCCTCTATTCGGTACCTGAACTAACCCATGGTTACAACCTTAAGTACCCCTACAAGTGGGCTGATAAAACATATGACCATAGCAAGTCACCTTGGCAACTATACAAGTGACCTAAAACAAACCCCATCTTCGGTAGCTTAACTAACCCATGGAGTTATAACCCCTAACTCCATAACTAGAACCCCTGTAAGGTAGCTAAACTAACCCTTATAGCCATGGTGAATGTCCCCAGTTCCTAAGCCCTGTGGGTGGCCATCGTCCACGCCATGTGGGGCCCCAGGAGTGCCACGCCAGTGATTGGCACTTCGCTGTCTCGGGCCCCGAGGGCCTCTGCGTGGCCGCCACCGAAGCGCCGGGCATTTTTCGGTTCGCGGCGACGCTGCGGCAGATGCTGCGACAGGGTGGGCCTGGGGGCGACAGGGCACGGGGTGGTGGTGGTGGTGGTCTGTGGTGGTGGTGGTGGTGGTGGTG
>VSDK01026176.1:68171-95198 GCA_009767595.1 Symbiodinium kawagutii | reverse complement strand
CGATGATGATGATGATGATGATGATGATGATGATGATGATGATGATGATGATGATGATGATGATGATGATGATGATGATGATAGTTTCAGTGGTGTTGAGGATGGTTGCTGTAGTCATTGTTGGCATTTGTTGCACCATGAACCAAGATTGCTTCTTAAAAATGAGAGATTCATGTTGGTAAGCCCGTTTTGATTGTAAATCACCACCTTTCTATCTTTCAACTGATGCCGGTTTATCAATGATGCAACCAATATCGTCCATTGTCACTGGTTATCATACCATGATTGACCACAATTACCGTAGAAAATGCCATGGTTTCCTTCTAAAACCATTCTTCCAATCCGGTTTAGGCCACTGATTTCGTCAGCAATTCTCGATCAGCCAGCAGATCCGGCCATGATCACTGCTTCCACTGGTACCTCGATGACTACCCGCCACAGGTGTGACCGCTTTTGTCAGCGACTTGCCGAGTTTCATCTTGGAGGAGCTGCTCATTGGGGATCACTGGATCTGATGGGTTGAGATTTTACGGTGGATCCAGAGGTTAAGAGGATATGGTTGATGTTAGATATGTTTCTCAGAATATGTGTACCCTCCCCCAAAAAAAGAAGAGTTGGTTTATTGCTTTAAATGGTTGATAACTAGATGATATGGGGGTACCCCTATGACTTGAGAAACCACCAGATGGTTGATCCAAAGATATGGTTGATACGGTTGAGATGATTGGTCAAAGTTGGTTATCTATAAGGGGTTGATGCATAGAGAGATGGTTCAGTTGGATTGATGTTGCAGCATGGTTGAGTAGTCTATTCGAGATTTATCAGATTGATTGGTTTAGATCAGATCGGTCAATGTCGGAAATGTATGCTTGTCCGGGTCAATGTTAGATGTTTGTGGTCGGTATTCATGCATCGCAGTGTTTCATGATCTTTTCTCGATGGTTGACACTCGCTAGCTGTACTCGGCTTTGAGACGTAGCCAGCTTCAAAGAACCGTCGAGTGTGTAGTGTGTACTCCCACGTGCCCGTTGGTTTTCAGTAGGTACCCCCAATGCCACAGATGTGTGCAATAGAGGTTCTATTGGTAGATGTGGATCGATGTTGTCAACTGTTTGTGAAGTATTGGTAGTTTCCAAAAGTAGGGATACCCGGTGCCCAATTTTAAGAAGTCCGTGTTGAGTGTTCGAAGCTGTGATGAGTTTAATTGGTCACCAAGCCCATTTAGACATGTGAATGTTCACCATGTGAAGGCCTTGTCTGAATCAAATGGTTTTCCATCACATCAGTTGATGTAAGACAAGTCTGAAGCAACTAGTTCTCATAGTGACCACCATGTTGATTCAGACAAGGTGGTTGGCTTGTTCTGGTGGTCACTATGCCGTGATGACGATTCGACGATCAAGAACTGCAGGGATGATCTCAGTTCAGAACGGCTGGTTGCTTCCCATTGGCGACCTGGTCGCTTCAGGTTTGAGGTGAGTAATGTTGGTTCATGGAAGGTTAAAGTTGAGGTGGGCTAAGGTTCAAGCATGACCAAAAATCAAATTGAGCTGATTAATTAAGAATAGTTAAGGTTGGCTAAGGTTGCTTGTTTGCTTGGTTGGTTGCATAGTTGGTTCTAGTTGTTTGTATTTGCTTATGGTCATAGTTGGTTGTAGGTGCTATAATCCAATTACAGTTAAGCAACTATAATCCAACTATAATCCAACTAGTCGGTTCGAGTTGGTTACAGTTGGTTGAGCTTTGTCGGAGTGCTGCTTAACTAGACCAGCTTCTAGAACCCTTAACTAAATCTATAAACCTACGAGCTATTACTAGTCACCACCTTTAGTCTAGCTGGTTCACCACCTTACAGCTACTAGCTGGTTAGCTGGTTCACCTACTAGCTGGTTCACCTACTATTTGGTTCACCTACTAGTACTAGTCACCAGGTAGTAGGTGAACCAGCTAACCAGCTAGTTTAACCAGATAGTTAGCCTACTAGCTGGTTAGCTGGTTCAACCAGATAGTTGGTTACCTACTAGGTCAACCAGCTAGTAGGCTAACTATCTGGTTCAACCAGCTAACTGTGACTTTGTCAACACTAGCTAGTACTAGGTCAACCTAGTAGCCGGTTACCAGTTAGTCTACCTAGTAGCGATAGCTAGTTAGTGAACCAGTTAGTCAACCAGATAGTTGGTGGTTACCTCCTCGCTGGTTAGCTGGTCGCTTCCACAGTGCCAGGATTGGCCTCGCTTCTGTTGGCGCGGTCTGCAGCTGGACGCGGTCCGCCATTGGATGCCCGTGGACTTCCTGTGCCTTGGCATTGAGCTGGGCGCGCTGGGGATCCGGTTGTAGGGGACCCGCCCCTGGGGATAGGGACCTGCCATTGAGGGACATGACTTGACTATGGTTGGTTGGTTGAATGGGTAATTAGTAAATCAAGTTTAGTAGAGGTTAGTAGCATCAAAGAGAACAGTGAAGAGTGGTTCATGATTCCATGAAGGTTGAATAATATCAAAGATAAGAGCGATGGATGATAAATGCTGATAACCGTTGTGGCGCCAGGTGACCTAGTTGATGTCAACCCTTGATGCGCAAAGATGGTCAATCACGGCATATATTAATTTAGTGGGAAATTCTAGCCTGCTACGAATCTGGGATGTGCGTGGCTAGGGCAGTCTGCTCGGCTGCAGCCAGCATGCATCGCCATCAGGACAGATGCTGATCAGCCACAACATTCAAGAATTGAAGAAGATTCATGGGATTTGCTTGAATATCTCAAGCCTGGTGGATGTATGCAGGCTTTGGCTGCTGGTCGCCATTCAAGATTTGGCCTATGACAGCACAGCCGTATCTCCGAGATCGGCTTCAGGCACAATTTCATGCCATTATTGAACCTTTCAGTCGGATTGGCTGGAAGCTATCCAAATCTCGCCAAGAAGGTGTTTTCACCTTCCCAAGAATTGGCAGCCCAATGTGGCAGACCATTCTGTGCCTGCTCATATCCTTGATCGAGTTCGCACTCAGCTAGCAGTTGCTGAGGTGACAGAATCTTTTTCCCGTTCCCAAGCCTTCATGACGCAAGTGCTTGGTCTTGCCCGGCTTGTGCCAAAGGGTGATCACTCTTTGGCTGCTCTTTCTCAATATAATATTGGAGGAGTCTTGGAAGCTTCCTTCAGGGAAGCACATCCTCCAACCAGAGGTGGTGTTCAAACTTCACCTATCAAAGTGGCCGCGGTGATTGAGCGCCTCCTTTATGAGGAAGAACCACACAGCAGTGCGTGTTTCACACCCTGCGATCTTGGTGCAATCCGCACTCAGGTCGCTCAGCTCAACGGGTGAACTTGTTCGGCTCTTGTGAGCTTGGTTGGCTCTTCTTTGAGCTATCCACGTCAGGTCTCCGGACCCCTGCCTTCTGGCTCAAGCTTTTCAACTAGCCTACGGGCTACAGGCTTCGGCCTCAACACATAGATCGATATCTGCCTGCAGACACAACCGTGATATAAAAGCTTGAGCCAAAGTGGCTACGGATATATATATATATATGTTTATTTACACTTTTTTAAAAAGAGAGAGAGAGAGAGAGGGAGAGTAAATAGTGAAAAATATGAGCTGTAAATTACCCTATGGTTAACTGCCCTATGATTTTCCGGTCTCCCTGCCTCGGGCTGAAGGAAACGCTATATCGAGGAGATGGCACACTACAAGGCGACCTGGGAGCGGGCGCCCGTTTGTAGTACCCATGGTTAATCAATGGTAAATTGATCCTTAGTAAATGTATTGAATTAAAAACAATAGTAAAGCTCATATGGTTAAGTGAAAAATGTGATTATGAAGTGTGAAGCTAACATTTTTTTTGAACAGTCAAGCAGTGGACAATGAATACTTACGAGAAAGTGATGAACCAATGAACCAATAAGTATCGCTGCAATTGTTAAGGATAGTGAGCCTTCTTGAGTAGTGCAGGTCATCGACGGACTACCTCACTATTGAAAAGTATAGGTATGTATAGGTCATTACCCACTATAGGTCATTACTATGCATTAATCATATTATACGCTAACCCACGAGTAAAACCTTTGATTTCCCACAAGATCCAGGGCTGGGATGACCGGCACCGCACATCCAGCGTGCCGTCGTTGGAGGCCAACTTCTTCCATTGGCATCTCACTGATGACCAATCTTGGCGCTTGTCACTGGGCCTATGCTCCGTTGGTTGTGGTGGTAGATGTTTGGTAGATATGGCGGTTTCTCAAACCGGGGTACCCCCAAAATCACCCGGGATCAACCCTTTGCTAGTAATGAACCAACCATCCTTTGGGCCCCCTATTTTAAGAAACCCCCATGTGGCAGTTTGTCAAACCATTGGGAACCCCAAAATGGGATGATTTGCTACTATAAATGGTCTATAGTCGATGAATCGGGGGGTCCCCATATTTTGAGAAACCATCATATGCCATCATCATGGAGCATGCGGGGAAGTGAACGGAGAGGTTTGGGGGGGCTAAACTTAGTGAAAGTGAGCATCCAGCATATGTACATAGAACCAACATGCAATTAATTTGAAAGTGCAGTGTGGGGTGCTGATGCCTAGTATCAGTGTGTTTAGCTTATATCATTACTATCACTATCATCCATGAAGGCAGAACTCCCACGTCCTTGATGCGCTTTGTATGAAACATCTATGGGTTGATGGGGACAGAATGATTGCGAACTCCAACAACTTCATCCAGCTTCTACAGGTTAACCATCATCAAAACAGGCCGACAAACGAGGGCGTTTGCATCTTCATTGCCTTGGTGTGTTTTCCAAAGCCAATCACCGATATTTTGAGATTCGAGATGGTTGACCTCCATCCAACATCACTGAACTCGATTTTTGGTCATGTACCAAGCGTTTATCATCAGCATTATCATTTGTCAATCCTATACCAATCATTCACCCATCCTCAAGCACCAGCTCTCTCCCTTCAAGACACCTATTCAGAGTCACCACTCAGGGCCCAGGGCGCCTCCCGATCGCCTCCCGAGGTTCATCCGCAGCCGTCCCAAGTTGGTGAAGAGCTCGGAGCAGACGAGTCCTGAGAGCTACAGCGAAGAAGACGTGCAGCAGGCGCTGGAGGAAGTTGCTGGAGAAAGTTGCTGTAAAATCGATGGTGATTGGACACTAGTTGGTCATACTGTAGTAGTAAGTTTGCTGTTAGTAGTTGGTTATAACGATTTTACAGTGATGATGGTTATAACCATTATAGAGTAGCTGGTTATAGTACTTGTCATTTTGAATGGGAGTTGAATACAATTATTTTGTAGTAGTTTAAGAACTACTCGTTGGATATAATTAGTATAGTGTATAGTGATAGTTGAGTATAGTAGTTGAACAGTAGTTGGGTGTTTCTAGTGATATTTTAGTAGTGGGTGATTCTAGTGATATTTGAGTAGTTGGTTGTAGTAGTTGCTATTGACCTATAGTTAAGGAAGCTAGTAGTTGTGGTTTTAAAGCGATATGGTGGTTGATTACTGAGTAGTTAAGTACTAGATAATCGTCGAATCAGTGGTTAGTTGTAGTAGTTATTAAGTGGTTATGTTAGTGGGTATAGCCAACTACTATAGTATGGTAATTGAAGAATCAACGTGTTTAAATATGACAGTACTGTGGCAAAGTGATTACAGTAGTTTTTTTTGCTGATTGATGGTTTAGTAGTTGATTGTTCGTGATTAGTGGTCATGAAAAAATATATATATATATGTATTCATTTGCTTATTATACATATATATATACATACATATATATATATATAGTTTAATTATTTTCATTTATACATGCAGTGATTAGCAATATGCTTATATTGTGGTAAAGGGTTCATGGGCGGTGAATGATAACTGGAGGCTGATGGTTCATGCAAGTAGATTGTGCTTCAATGATGTGAAATGTACATGCTGGATGTTCATAGTGATTTTGGTTATGTGTGGTTACAGGACTGGTGTTAATTGTTTGTTTCATGTTGGTGTATGATCCTGCAAGGCATAACCACAACCATAACCATCATAGTGGTTACAGGACTGGACTGGTGTTTATCATAATTAACCGCATGAATCGCAAACGGTTGGGACCGGCCTGATGGTACATCCGGTCCACTGGGGGCATCTACATTGTTCTGCCCGAAGCTGCTGGGATTCTCCCAAATCAACTCGTCAGACCAGCCGTGAGCATCACTGACCCTTCCTATTGATATCCTAACCATCACTATGCATACCGTTGAAGTACCCACAAGAAAGGATCAGTATGTTGAAAACAACAAACAAAGATTCAAAGATGTGTGACTAGCTTAATCCTGCAATCACAATGATCAGTAGATCGTGACTATTCATGATCATTGTCCATCGTGATCCACTACTACCCATGATCATGCATTAAAAAACATCCTTATTATTACTAACATTCTGCAATTTAACTATTACCCTGGTCCAAATATCAACGACTCAGCAGTACTAATTATCCATCATTAAACACAACCAACTATCATGAAACAAGTTCAACCACCATTTGCCATCATCAATCACCATTAAGCCTCATTCACTACCAAAAGGCTGCCTTTCTTATGACCTTCACAGATAGATCAATGATGATCGACGTACATTACCATGATCAACACACATGACAATTTCATGAACACAACCCAGTTGGCCAGTAATAATCACCAACCATCACCATTGATTTTGATTAATCATCATTACAATCAACTAACCTCATTCTCTTAGAGTGTGGGCCTACCCCCCGGCCGTGGCCCAAGAGTAGACCCTTACAATCAACTAACCATCCTTAGCCGCACCCTGAAGCCCCATGAAATCATCAACGAGATCCACCTGTCGCCCCAGCCGCCCACGCCATGGCCCACCCCCCGGGGAGGTCCTCCAGTTCGCCCGGGAGCATTTCGTCACGGTGATCCCGGTGATCGAGACGCCTGGTCACGTCTTGGCGGCGCTGGCGGCGTATCCGGAGTGCCTGGACCGGTGGGGAGGGTTCCGGTGGGGAAGCGAGGGATGGTTGGGGATGGGTGGTGGATGGGTGGTGGTGGTTGGGTGGTGGTTGGGTGGTGGTTGGGTGGTGGTTGGGTGGTGGTTGGGTGGTGGTTGATGGTTGATGATGGTTGATGAAGTTCATTTTGAAGGTGAAATTGATGGCTTTTGATGGTTAAACTAGTGGCTAATTGGTGGTTGACGATTGTCATTGCTAATCGTTGATGATGGTGAATGATGGATGATATGGGTGCTGAGTGATAAGTGGTAGAAATGATGATGCTGAATGATGATAATTTATGACGATGCTTAATCACAAGGATATCTATCACAAGGATGTATATACGATATATTTACTGTATATATATACAGTAAATATATATATATATATACTATATAGATTTATATACATGTACACGTATATAATGATAATTTACAATGGTTTTGAAGGAACAAACACGAACTAATTATGGTGATTAGATTTTCTAGTGCGCGTGTAATTCACTTCTAATGGATTAGTATGGGTTTCAGTTCATCATGGTCATTGTGAATGATGGATGACGGTTCATGTTTGCTCGAGTTAATGATGATTGATTCCAGTTACTAGGAGTTTCACTTGTATCATCACGGCTCATGATGGCTTTACAATGGTGTGAAATTTCATGATCATGGTTAATTGACACAACTCGTTTTTTGATAATGAATACTCATGTGTCATCAGTTCCCCAGGCATCATACTCTAGCTATAGATCTTCGGTTACAACTGTATGGCAGCAATTGTATTGAATGACAAGCAATTCTGGCGCACCCGTCGATTAGGTGGTGGTTATCTTACTTGGTGAGTTGTACTGACATCATCCGTTGTTAGTATCTTCTTGCATCTTTGTCCTGTCAATTCGATTACACTGTTTACTCGTGCGTAGCAAGGTCAAGCCCTCGCAACCGGTCCAGTCAAGACCTCAAGAAAGCAAACTATCTTCTGAATTAAGCCCAGAACAATCTTGATAACTAAGGAAGTCCGCCCAGGTCTGTAACTGCTGCTTGTGCCCAAGAGCTCACGGAAGTAGATAGCAGGCACAGTGCGCATGCTACATCATCGTACTGAGGAGGAAAAGGGCTGCCTCCGGGCAGTGAAGCGGGTCTTGACGAAGCACCTCCGAAAGGAGCACGCCTGGTTCGAGGCATACACCCAGGTGCGGAAGCTGGATAGCTTTCCTTTTATGGAATCATTTCTGCGTTGCAATGACAGACCTGGCACGAGCTGCACTTGGATCCGAACATCGTGGAACGGATCCCTGGTTTTGCGGAAATTGTTATCGAGGCAGGGCCGACATGTTTAGTAGGAACACTTCTCAATTCACTTTGCTTGGCAGGCAAAGCAGCGGATGGACCACCACAAGGCTAAGAAGGAGCAGTCTGCAACCCAGAGGAAATCAGTTAGGGCGCACATGGCAATAAGCAGCTTGTTGCCAAGGAACCGAAGATTCCTGGATTTCTCGGTGCCCTAGATTTGTTTCACTAACCACGCCTCAAAGGAGGCGACACAGAAAGAGGAAAAAGTGCCACTGCAGCAGCAGTAGTACAAACGAAAGATACTTTATTGCAGTAGTGCAGTCAATCAACCGCCCGCAGCACTGCGTTGCGCACGGCAATGCATTCATCGTGCTCCATGGATGTAACAATTTAGCCCTCAAGTCTTCTTGCGCTTGACCTCCGATATTTCTTTTGGGTCGATAGCTCAGGAAGCAAGATTGAGAGTCTGCAATTTCAAACAACTCGATGAGCTGACAATTCAGGCATCTACATCTACAGTGCTAGTACCTCAGCCTCGCAAATGGTGTGTAATGTTGGGTCTTGATTTATAAAGGGGGGCCCCCCCCTCCCCCCTAAACCAAACTTAGGGGATGGATTAAAAAACTCCCTCCTTAAAAGTCTTGCCTGAGAGATGGAAGATCTACTCTATTCTTCTCTACTCATCTACTCTACTCTTCTCAACTCGTGTCTTCTCAACTCTTCTCTTCTCTACTCTACCCTTCTACTCTACTCTTCTCAACTCGTGTCTTCTCAACTCTTCTCTTCTCTACTCTACCCTTCTACTCTACTCTTCTCAACTCGTGTCTTCTCAACTCTTCTCTTCTCTACTCTACCCTTCTACTCTACTCTTCTCAACTCGTGTCTTCTCAACTCTTCTCTTCTCTACTCTACCCTTCTACTCTACTCTTCTCAACTCGTGTCTTCTCAACTCTTCTCTTCTCTACTCTACCCTTCTACTCTACTCTTCTCAACTCGTGTCTTCTCAACTCTTCTCTTCTCTACTCATCTACTCTATTCTTCTCTACTCATCTACCCTACTCTTCTTAGCTCTTCTCTTCTCTACTCTACCCTTCTACTCTACTCTACTCAACTCAATTTTTAAAAAGGAGTTTAATAAAGGGATCATCCATTTCAGCAAGCTCTCAGTTTAGTAAATGGCCAATAGAAAGCAAAAGAAGAAGATAAAGAACTCAAAGGGAAAAGGGAAAGATAGAAGCAGTCAGGGCCACCCTAAGAAAAAATTTTTTGCATTAATCGACCCCCTTTTGGTAAATCCATTATTCAACATCTTGGCTCTTCCTGGGCTACCCTCTTGGAAAATTGAAAAAACTCAATTTTTAAAAGGGGCTTAATAAAGGGATCATCCATTTCAGCAAGCTCTCAGTTTAGTAAATGGCCAATAGAAAGCAAAAGAAAAAGATAAAGAACTCAAAGGGAAAAGGAAAAGATAGAAGCAGCCAGAACCACCCCAAGAGAAAGTTTTTGCTTTAATCAATCCCCTTTTGGTAAATCTATTATTCAACAACTTGGCTCTTCCTGGGCTACCCTCTTGGAGAATTGAAACAATTCTTTTTTTTAAAGGAGTTTAATAAAAAGATCATCCATTTCAGCAAGCTCTCAATTTAGTAAATGGCCAATAGAAAGCAAAAGAAAAAGATAAAGAATTCAAAGGGAAAAGGAAAAAATAGAAACAACCAGAACCACCTGGGAGTAAAAAAATACCATCCATAAATCCAGAAAAAAATCAACCCCCCAAAAAATTTTTTCTTTAATCACTCCCCTTTTCAAAATGGTATGGGCTATGAATAATTTTGGGAAAACTTTTCTTAAATCAACCCCCTAATATAAATCAAAGCCTAACATTAACGGGCTTCTTTTGATGCGAAAAAAAAGCAGCTGTGCTCGTTGACAACTTGGAACGGTCACCGTTATCAACCTAAGGCGACATGCCGAACAACAAGACTATGTGGATGCCGGGGCCTGGCCCTCAAAGAAAAAGCCAGCTCTCTGTTGTGAATGCGTTGTGACCCACTCTCGCTGCAGGATGCCCACGATTCATCAGTCAGCGGCTTAAGAACGCATTACGCATAGGCGCCAAACATGTTTCTTATGGCTTGGCTTGCTGAGGCAGCACTTGAAAGTGTCAGAACCTCACAAGTCGCTGGCCCTAGAAGCTGATGACCAACTGACCCTATGTCTTGTAAGGAACGCCTTGCGCAAGCTTCGACCCCGTCAGTATTTATGGAAGCGAAGCACAACGAGGCAAGCAAAACTTCCACCAAAGCGATTTTTGTTGATCATCAACCTCTTTGCGCGAAACAGATTGACTGCAGGTGCTGGGTGTGGACCTTGATGTTCAGGCACGGGACAAAATTTCATATTGCGTATGCATTGCAACTCTCTTTCAAGTGGCCAGGTTGTCGTCCTGTGTAACAACAAACGGAAACTACAAGAGGCCGGATGGCAGTTTACTCTTGAAAGTGACGCTTTGATCCGTTTGCGCTATCAGGTACCCCGATGACACCTGACTCTCGTCGAAAACGTTTCACCAAACCCAAAGGGTTGCTACATTCATGTTACGTCGTAAAAAGTCTTGGCAGCGATGCAGCAGTTTGGCGTGCTGTTAACAACATGAACCGCACCTTTGCACAAAAATGATTTGTATATCTGAAAGCAGAGGTTTATCATGAGTGTAATTTTCCTGTTCGTCCGTGATTCCCATTTCTATCCTGTGACCTTTGAGCTCTCAAGCTTTTGACGCATCCCTACTATCATCCTCTGCGTCGATAGCTCAGCAAACACGGTTTAGCGCCAGCAATCTCAAAGCTTGCCATCCGCCTGTGGACCAATCAGGCAGCAATTTGCCTTCTGTGTTCTCTTTGGAGCCGAGAGCTTAACTTCATGTTAACATTGTTAACTGAAAGCTTCTCAAAGGAATCAAACAGTTAGGCTTTGTTGACCTACATAGATTGCCCAGGAATGGCCCGTATTGTCAGCGACTCAACCCAGTTGAAAAACATATGCATTGTTGTTGTTTCATCGCCTTCACACTAAGGTTTTTTTGGTCACCGAATTCCCAGGATGCGTCTGCAGCGTCCAGATCTTAAAGCGAGGAATCAGGGCTATTCAAGTGATATGATTGTCGGCCTCAAGGTTTGCGGCGCTGCGGCGCAGTACATGGGCGAAGACCCTTTGTACAATGGCGACAACTTCGTGTTGATGTGTCGGAGCCTTAAAGCGAGCGCCCCTGAAAATGGCAGTTTAGTTTGCCATCTGCAAGGCACGGATTGCGCCCCAGAAGAGTGGGAGGTGGAGATAGCAGATCTGTCATCGGCTCAGCTTAGTTTGCGTTTCATGCTTTGAGCTTCAGATTGCGGTAAGGAACTTTTGACACAGACACGGAGTCTGTTGTGACCAGCGTTGCGAGCTTAGAAGCCGATCCATGTGGACCAACATGTCGAAATGCTACAGTCAAGGTGCCCGATTCAATGATTAGCTACACGGCATCCATTGTTTCGAGTGTCGGGCGCCAAGATTCAGGAGCATCCAAAAAGGTAACGAATACATCCGGCACCGACAACATGTCAGAAGCTGAAATGAAGGCTACTAAATAGTTTAACGCTGCGATCAAGGCGCCGGACTTGGTCGAAGCAGATCTCCTCCCCGATGATGAGGTGTGGGTAGTGCTGAAGACCAGTTTCTGTGTATCCTTTGTTGGGCAGCTGTCTTTTGGTTTCTGAATCAGGCCCCACAGTTTTACCTTCCAGCTCCATGGGTCTGCCATGGTCTCAGTCAGTCTTACTCAGTCTTGTTTGGCGTCGCGATTTTCTCGAGGTTATCGAGACCCAGAGACCCTGGCGCTTTGGTGGTGGTATCCGCCCACCGAGTATTGGGTCTGGGACGACGATGTTGTTTGAATATCTGGTTTCAAGTCTCGAACCAAGATCATCATACCTGGTTGGACTCGGTTATCACACGATAGAATTGTTGATTGTGCTGTCGTCCCTTGACCGAACGGAAATGTTTCACTGTTTCACCCAATCGACAAAGAGCCGCCTCCTGTCAGGAGATCTTGGCTTGCGAAAACGCTTGTCGATGTTGGGTTGTGAAATCTCCTGGAATGTGAGAAGTACGTTTTAGCCTAGAATTTCATGGTACCATTTAGCCATGAATGTCATATGCATTACCACCGATCAAGA
The DNA here is from genome assembly GCA_009767595.1 of Symbiodinium kawagutii. Taxonomy (NCBI): domain Eukaryota; class Dinophyceae; order Suessiales; family Symbiodiniaceae; genus Symbiodinium; species Symbiodinium kawagutii. Next base: position 82,687 of record VSDK01026176.1, on the reverse strand, counting down.
CAAAGCGCGATCACATTCTTTGCTTCTATCCACAATTGCTTATTTTCGATGTCTGTGAGCTTTTGGTTCTCAAGCTTTGGATTCATTTGGGTGGTCCTTCTGAGTCAGTTGCTCAGCAAATGAGGTTTAACTGCAGCAACGTCAGATTTTACCATTCGATGTTCTAGGTCTTAAGCAATTATCTTTAGCGCGTCAGTACCTTCCTGAAAGAAATGCTCATTGTTGGGCTTCATCTTGTATCCACATTCAGTAAGAATCTTTAGCTGTTATCTTGAAACAGTCATCATGGCCACACCCAATTGCATAGCAAGCTGATGTTTTGAAGATTGCCGGCCCAATCTATCTTTCGCTAAGGCGAGGATGGCCATGGTATCTCTAGACTAATTTCTCGAACGATCTTTGAGGTCATCAATCTTCGATCAAATTACCAAAGTTGTGCAATCACAGCCACAAATCGGCTGGCACACGAGGGGCTTGAAAATTCAAACTTTACTTGGAACAACCATAAAGAAGAAAACGTGCCCGCCACGAGAGAAAGCATTACATAGGAAGACTTGGAACAACCCAAAAAAAACTTGACTGCCAAGATAAATTGCATGACATAGGATGGCTTGGAAAAAACATACACGAACAAAAACATGACCTCCAAGAGATCTAGCATGATAAATGATGACTTGGATTATCAAGCAGAACATGTGATCACCAAAAGATGATTAGCCCTTCGTTGGCGCTATCAGTATCAACCACCATGGGCCACAAGTAACCATAGTAGTCCATGTTACTGAGCCATACTGAGCCTATATTGGTGCCACCCTTATGCCTCCCTCGGTGCTTCCCCAGGCTGGCCTGCAGTGGAAGCCATTTCGAAGTGCCTAAGCAACGACACTTGGTGCAGTCAAGGTGTCAGCCTGTCCAGCAACTGGGAGAAATTACATCCATAGATACAACAAAAAACATGGCTAATTCGGATGAATCACCAGCTACTTAGGGTAAAGTAGGGTTTGGTTGTTAATATGCATCTACCAGCATACATGTAAGTGGTTCACATATATGTTTGGTACATTACTTGGTTATGACAATGTTTGAATGCTTGATTTAGATTCACATGCCAATGGGTACATCCTACAACCGAGAGAGTAACATTTGAATGCCAGCGGAAATCAGATCTGTTTGATTTGACCGTGTGATGGTTCCCAGATGATTGTGAACATTGAATCGCCCCACCCATGGTGTTTTTTGCAGGGTTTTATTCAGACACACTTTTGGTTTGGACCCTGCCTCCTGGTCAGCAGCTTAGATCATCATCCTCATCATCATCATCATCATCATCATCATCCTCATCATCATCATGATCATCATCATCATCATCATCAACAACTACAATCAGGACTATGATTATCAAGAACCAACATCAAGACTTACCATCACAAGTTATCATGTTTCGTAAGTTGCGGTGTTTCATGAACCCTTGTACAGACCTGTTCATGTAAAGGGGCAGCTAACAGTCAAGACGTGATTGATTCAAAAAAAATGACAAATGGTTTGGCATGGCTACGTTCGGTGGCTGGTTAATCATGATTGTTTGCATTAAGAAACCACCACTTGTTTTTGTTTAAGGGGTTCTTACTATGACCCATGTGGTTTTTGGTGGGGATGGTTGGTGTTTTCCTTGGAACTCTATCATCGACCGACCAGTAGAAACTTGAACTGTTGTTCAGATGCAACAAATGATTATCAGTGGTTGCTTATTACAATTGATGGTTGATGGTTCAAAAGCGGTATCACATGTTGGATGATCCATTTTTGATTGCAGTGTTCAACCTTGATCACCCTTACACTCTGGTAAACTAACCTGGCAACGGGAAATCACATGTTTTGGGGGAAACCCTTGACAATCAGCTACAAATGGTGGATATTCTATTGTCAGGTTAGTTTACCAGAGGGTAACGCCATATCAGCCGTCTACGAACCATTATCCCAACCATCAACCCTTGGTGATCACCGGATCAGGCTCCACCAGCCAAGTTGCTGAGTTGGTGATTCAGTATGAGGCGTTAAGAATAAAAGAAACAAACACAACAGAAAAGACAACATTGTTATACATTGTTTTTTTAGTTTTAACATGCAATTCTGAAATTGAACCATGGGAAAACAAATGGCTTGAATCATGGGATAAAAACCATGGGATGAAAACCATCGGATTCAAACCGTTGTGAGATGAAAAACTACTACAGTCTCAGTCCTTGGGAAATGCCAATGGATTGAGAAAGCATCATCATAGATTTGAAAACCCGTATCAGAGGCAAAACTACCATCATCGAGGAGGATTGTTAAGATCACCGCTCCCTGCAGTGTCATTGGCCATGGCAACCACCGCAGTGGTCAGTAGTCATCCTGCGAACCTCAATGGCTTGTGTCAGGGACTGAGATGCGTGTTGGTCCATGTAGATGGGAATGATTGGTTGAACTCAGATTGTTTCATCCGACACGTAGATAGTGTCAAAGCACCAATGATATTATGATTTTCATTGGTTTCCAGGATTAACTACATAGCTGTGTGCAACAGACGTGTCAAACACAGCTACCAATTGGTGTTTTCAGCAGTATTAGGAAACGGTTGGTTGATTGAGTACAGTAGTGGTTGGTGGTAACATGTTTTTTGGTGTTTCATATGGGTGGTTCTCAAAATAGAGGTCCCCCCAAATCCAGTGAGTTATCATTTATGGTAAAAAATCGACCACAACTTTGGGGTATAGAGGCAAGCTCAGTTAGCCAACCAGCTGAGGTCAGAAGCACCAACTTTCATAGGTCAAACCACTGTGACCAAGCAGACTTGCCCAGGCGTTGGGACCTACACGGAGATCCTTTGCGTGGGCAAGGCGGGTGGTCCAACCATCCCCACCATGGTGGCAACAGGGAGATCCTCTCATCACCGGTGGTTCACGATTGAAGCAGTTGTGAGTATCGATTTTGGTTTACTACCAGTTGTAAGTATCAATATTGATTAATTAAGTAGCAACATACTATCAAGCAAAGTATGGGTTATCAGCTATTGTAATTGTTACTGGGGGTGAATTGAGGATTATCATCCATATGAATGACCAGCTTTGTCTTTTGTTGTTCATCGATTCATTCATAGTCCCTAGATATTGACGTAGATGTAACCAAAGTCATATCGTTCAATTGATCATTGGTTCACTGATCGGTCGTGGTTGTTGACACCAGTATTGATACGGGTTTTAACACGTGAATTCAAGTGGATAGAACGCTGCTCACTAGTGGTTAATTGAATATCCACTTGAAGTAGTTCATAATGGTTATTTGATGACAAAATTAGTCAATGTTGGTCAATGAATCATTGGTAATTGATTATGGTCCGTTATTGATGAAGGTTTTCAACCTCAATTGCTGACTGATTGAGTTTGCACGTACGGCACTAGTGTGTCAGACTCTTGGCTGGCTTCATAGTTAATCAAGAAACTCACCACTCTTAATCACTATTGATTTCTTATTGGCGTAGTATATATTACTGCTTAATTGCTGTTGAACTGGTTTGAGGTCCTCATAGATTAACAGCAACTACTATCCGTAAATTACTGCTTTTCATTACTGGTTAGATTGCTGGTGACCATAGTTTTACAGTTATTAGTAACCAAAGTCATGTTGTAACTCTCCCTGCTACTGTTAGTTATCAACCATTGAATTCCCCATCATTTACCAATTGATTCTTGATATTAGTTGGTTATCCATTTCTCAACCATGGGTTAACTACTATCAAGCACTCTTCATCACCACTCCTCACTATTCTTACTGATTATTTTTGATAAACGAGTCATTCCATTTCTTACTGGACAACAAACCGCCACTATGAATCATTGTTTGGTTCGCCAAGCTACTTTTGAATCATCATTATTTGCGGGGGATTAAGAGAGACACAGCAAAAAAAACACTGCTAACCATCATTCATTATTCACTATCCTTACTGGTTGAGAGCCACACATTGATTGATCGTGGTGGTTAGTAAGTAATTGGTTTATGACCAATCTTAGGTCGTGATTTATAACCTCCCCCTAAACCAAACTTGGGGGGATGTTTAATAAACTCCCTCCTTAAAAGTCTTGCCTGAGAGATGGGGAACCTCACCAATAATAAAAATAATTATATAATGATTATTATTATTATTATTATTAGTAGTAGTAGTAGTAGTGGTAGTAGTCGTAGTAGTAGCAGGGTTAGTAGTAGTAGTAGTAGTAGTAGTAGTAGTAGTAGTAGTAGTAGCAGTAGTAGTAGTAGTAGTAGCAGTAGTAGTAGTAGTAATAATCATTTCTTCTCAGGGGATGCCAGGAACAACCCCCCAAAAAAAACTTTTCTTTAATCACCCTCCATTTCAAAATGGGGTAGGCTATGAATAATTTTGGGAAAACTTTTCTTAAATCAACCCCCAATTACAAATCACAGCCCAACATCACTATGAACAAAATCTATGATTTACCATTATCACCACTATTAACACTAGAAATTATTGAGAAACTAAGGTTATGTTGCAACCATTGCTTAAGCACCACATGAACGATTGCTTCAGCCTTATCAAGCCTACTGATCACCACTATTCTTACTAGGGTTGACAAGGCTGAAGCAATGATTCATATGTAATCACCACTATTAATCACCACTATGAATCACCCTTATGAATCACCACTATTCTGAACCCTATGAATCACCACTATTCTTACTTATAGGGATCATTGCTTCACCTTAACCTTAACCTTTATTTCTTAATCCTATGAATCAACCATCAACCCTATGGGCAATGAACCTATTGCTCATATTAATCATCCCTATCATTCATCGTATTAATCACCACGATTTTCAACCACTATTAATCATCTACTATTAATCGTGGTTTAATACCTATTCAGCCTCACTATTATTAATACCTATTCAACCACTATTCAACCACCGTATTAATCACTATTAATCGCCCTATTATTCACCCTGTTGGCTCATTGCTGTCTCAGCTCACCAGGCCAGCGTCTTCGACTTCGCCAAGGACGTCTTCACAGATGTGGCCAGGCTCTTTCCCGCCAGGCGGGTCGCCGTAGCGAGGCCACGAGGGGCACTAAGCACCGCCAGCCCTGGGGGGAGGGGCACCCCTGGGCATCATCCATCAGCAAGCATCACTAAGCATCAGTCAATCATCATCAAACCCCATCATTCAACCATCACTGACCTATCAGTCAGCTCAACCATCACTAACCATCATCGATTCACCATGCTTAAACCATCATGAAAGATTATTCGAAGCATCCGTTGAGCCAGGAATTCACCATCACATGCCATCCTTAAACCACCATGAAGCCATTAACTCGCCATTGTTTGCCAATCACTATACACCGAGGTAGTTAGCTAGTTCCAACCCCTATAAAGCCTCTTTTAGACCACACCGTCCTTCATCCTTACCAATCCTCGTCATGGCGTGGTTGCGCGGTAGGTGGATCCATGTGGGTGGCGACGAAGTGACAGCTGAGAAATGGTGGGTCAGTGAACATGTGAGGCCGGCGTGGAAACGGCCTGGTGGCTCTTGAGACGGAGTGATTTCCTGAGTGGTTAGACTATGGTGAATTGATGGTGAATCTATGGATCAATAGATGGTTGAGTTTATGCTTAAGCCATGGTTAAATAGATAGTGGTTCAATGGTGGTTAGAGGATTCATTGATGATTGATCAACAGTGATTCTGATTCCAATGATGGTATCTACTAGGAAATCACTGGATGAATTGATGGTTGATCAGTGGTTAACTGACGGTTAATCAACGGTTAAGTAATGCTTAAACTATGGTTAGATAGTGGTTAAATGGTGGTGAATAAATTCCTGATGAATCACTCTTTTCTAGATGAATCACTTGGTCCTTTGCATGATTGTCAACCATGGTGAATAATCACATCAATTAACGCTTGTAGTTGCAGTTGGTAGTCGCAGCGGTGGTAGTGGCAGTAGTCTCAGTGGTGGTAATGGTGGTGGTGGTGGTTCTTCTTGTCAGTTGTCGTTCACGACCATTATCACCATTACTACCTATTAATCATCACAAAGGCCCTTATCAATAGTGGTGATCAGTGTTGCTCAATCCTCACCCATCGTCTACCTTCCATGCCGCAGGGCTTTCGCCGGCATGGCTGGACTGCGGAACATCGCTGTGGACACCATGGAGCCTCGACATCCGCTGTGACAAAGGTGCTTGCTGGAGGCGTTTTCCAGCACTGGACATAGGGTTGCGTTTTTCGCTTATGATGCTTGCACTGCTTGTTCGTGATGTGCACGGGAGAAACCGGATATGTTTATAATTTGGGTAACTACCAGTAATGGCTGGTATACCATGATAAAACTCCATATTTCTATGCAAAACCAGCTCATAATCATCATTAACCATTCTGAACCATGGTTGAACGGCTCATCTTGACCAACCTGCAACATCTGGGCGTCCCATGTTATGGTGACGCTTCCTATAGCTCCCCGGTGCGCCCTTAGCGCCCACCCAGGAAGCCTGGTTCTGCGCTGTGGGAAAGATCCTGAAGGCGCAGAGACCTCGCAGTGGCCGGCGAATGAAAGGTTGGTGTAAAGCCTTATAGTGCTTGGCTTTCAATGATGATTGATATGCTGATTGGTATGATGATTGATAAAGTGGTTGGCGTAGAGCCTTATAGTGGTCGGTGTTCATTAGATTAGATTATTTTGATGATAATTTTGCCATAGTGGTTGGCTCTCAATGGTGATTGATTATGTGTTCATTAGATTAGAGTATTTTGATACTAATTTTGCCATAATGGTTGTTGATATGGTGGTTGTTGAGTTATTGGGATGAAGGCGATGATTCATGGCGTCGTGAACATATAGTGGGTGATACAGTGGTCGACTTCCAAGGATTGCGTCGCATATGATTTTTGGGTTATGGTGCAATGCGCCGACGTGGAGGAATGAAGGACTCTCATTTTTGGGACAGTGCAGCTAACCACCAAGCAGTTAACAAGCTGATTCCTGATAGTCAACCAGCACTTGTTTATCACTCTATAGCATTCCAAGGGCAACTTTGCTTGTTGCATTGACTTGCCCTTGGGCTTCCCCCCCCCCCCGCAGCAAGTGTTCAACCAGTTCATGGTAAGTTAATTGGTAGCCTTAGTCAGTAGCATTCGCTGTGTATATAGTGCTGAAGCAAATGCTATTATAATGAGTAGCATCAGTGGCTAACAGCACAAATAATGCTACTAACTGATTGTTCATTCATAATTTCTGATTCTGTACTAACCTTGGGCTACTAATAACATGAGCTAGTTAGTCAGTTAGTTACTTAGTTGGTTAGTTAGTTAGTTACTTAGTTAGTCAGTTAGTTAGTTACTTAGTTAGTTAGTTACTTAGTTAGTCAGTTAGTTACTTAGTTAGTTAGTTAGTTAGTTACTTAGCTAGTCAGTTAGTTAGTTACTTGGTTAGTTAGTTAGTTAGCTAGTTAGTCAGTTAGTGAGTTATTTACTTAGTTAGTTAGTTACTTTGTTAGTTAGTAGCATTGGTAGCATTAGTTGGTAGCTGCTTCACAGCATTTCATTGGTAGCATTAGTCAGTAGCATTCGCTGTGTACATAGTGCAATGAGTAGCATCAGTGGCTAACAGCACCAATAGTGCTACTAACTAATTGTTCATCAAGAATTTCTGATTCTGTACTAACCTTGGGCTGCTAATAATCATGAGCTAGCTAGTTAGTTAGTTAGTTAGTTAGTTACTTAGTTAGTTAGTTAGTTAGTGAGTTAGTCAGTTAGTTACGTAGTTAAATAGTTAGTTACTTTGTAGCATTAGTTGGTAGCTGCTTCACAGCATTTCATTTTCAGCGCTTGCCCTTGGTCCCGCCACCATTTGACAACCAGGAGCTGGGTCGTCAGCCCATCATGTGGGACGACCACTTCGCACAACGGACGCTACGCATACGCGAACCGGGGATGGGGTTCAGGTGGTTGGGAGTTAAGGGGAAACAGTGGTAAGAGAAAGATGTTTTTTTTAGGGTTTGACAATGATTTATTGGTGGTTTATTGATATGTTTTTTGTGCAGTTTCGCAATGATTTGTTGATGGTTAATGATTGTTAAGGATGGTTATTGATGCTTGATAAGGGTTGATGAGGGTTAAGGATGTGTTTTTGGTGGTTGATGAGGGTTACTGATGATCAGTGATGGTTAAGGTCTATGGGCAGCTGCCAGCTGCAACCCCTCGGCTGGTTGAATGGTGGATCGCTAGCTTTGATCATAGGTGGGGATCGAGGTTGGTGGCTGCATCCCACCGTGGATGAAGCATGTGGCCACGTGGCATGGGATGGAGGATGGCTGGCTGGTGGCATGGAATGGATGAAGGCTGATGTTTTGCTGAGATCATGGTCACTCATGAGCTGATGTGACTCTTTCCTGAGTAGCCCAGGGGTTGCAGAGACGATGTTTGAGATCTTGATGTCCCATGTTTCGTGTCAGGATGATGGCAACAAAGTTGTGCCCCGATGCGACGAAGGACGCAGACATCCAAGAGCAAATTGCATGCAGCTGGGGGTCAGTCCCAAATTGCAAAGGCTGCCAGTGATCAAAACCATCCCTCCCCCGTTGGCCGGATTCAGTTGCATAGTTCTATCACCCAACCATTGTCAAGTGCCATCGAAAACCTGCCATGTTGGCGATGCAAAGGTGACGTCCAAGGCGTGCTCCGCAGTGGTAGATGCCCCGCTGCGCCAGGATTGGATCGTTCAAACCTGGAAGATGGATTACCCCGTGGGAGACACCTGGGTGTCTTCGACCGACGCGGGGTTGGTTGCCAATGCCATGATTGGTTGGTGCCTGAAACATGTGGAGCTGGGAAGGTGGCTATGCCATGATTGGTTGCCATCATTGGTTGGTGATTGGTTGGGTTGGTGTTTGTTTCCTGTGTTTGGGAAGGTTTGAACCCTTCACTAAGAGTGATGTGGGGATGAAATCCATCTTTGAAGTGGATGGGAGCTCTCACTGTACAGGAACAAGCTCCTAATATCACCAGGCCGGGATGATGGTGAGGGTCCCGCCACGGTGCAATCCATATACCCAACTCAATGACCACTTGTTTCACCCTATGCCAGCGGCATGATTGGGCATGATTGAGCATCCTCCAGCAATTTCTCAAATCACCCTAAAAACTACGGTCATCATATGTCATCATCATGACTTGATCACCTAAAAAGTCATGGTCATCATCATGATTTGATCACCCCAAACCTGATAGATGTGACACTAGATGTGCCTCAAATCACTATGAAATCCCGCGCTGGGTCGCTCCCACTGCTGCAAGCACCTCGAGGCTGTAGCCATCGACTTCCCATTCGCAACCATCTCGTCTCCCATGAAGAGTGTGCAGCTGGACACGGAGCTGGGGTGGATCTGGCGGGCGAGATGAACCAATGGACGTTGATGGCGAGCCGGTGTGATGAGCCACGAGTGGGACAGCATCGTTCGTCAGTTGCTTAAGGATTATTAGTACGTGATGATGTTTTGCTGGATGATATAGTCAATAGTTTTATGTCAACCTAATGGCACTTGAGAATTTGTGGCCATCATAGTCGCTATAGTTTATAGCCAATTATTAATGATGGTTTTCCATTTCGTTGAGCTTGGCCTCGGAGGTGTGAGTGCAATTCTGGTTCTGTACTCACCAGACACTGTGGGTTGATGGTACTGAACTGGGACTGAGGATGCCCAAAATCTGGGCAATTAGCGGCTACCAACGATCAATGGTGGTGACTCTACGCCCGCGAAGTTTCACATGGAAACTCCCCAATATAACACATGCCCAATGGTATGATCATCTTTGGGATTATCGTTTGGAGGTTCCATGTTAGTCTTCAGCTCTGACTCGCTATTGACCAACCAGTAACCAACCACCAACCAACCATGAACCAACATCATCCCTGGCTGGTGGGTTTAAACTGATGCTCATTTTCCCCACTATTTAGGGATATGGATTATCGAATATTCTATTGTGTAATTGTATAGAAAGCCATGAGAATTCATATTATCCACTAATTATTCCCCAATTATACTGTAATAATGTATAAAGAAGAATCATTTCATTTTCTTTCATCTGATGTCTAGAATCTATTATCTACTATTATCTGAAACATGTTTCACTCATTTGTTTGGGATAAGGCAATTGACCGAGATCCATCCAATTCACCCTCCATAAGCAACTCCCTGGACCTCGATCCGAAACAACTTCTTCACCTTAACGAACCCAGCAACCCTTTGACCAAGCTGTTGATCCTGAGGTACCTGGACTATCCTGTGGCTTCCATCGACTTCAACCGTACCTTGAACCTGCTGCCCACCGTCATTCCTCGGAGTTTAGGCGCGGTGGGCACCTAGTTGAAGCCGGAAACACTGATGACAAGCAGCTGTGGAGTGATATGGGGGGTTTCTTAAACTTGGTTTATTACTATAAGATGGTTGGGATATACCAACTATGGAACTATGGCTGGTTTATCGCTGTAAATGGCCCATACTGGATGATTTGGGGGGGGTCCCTATTTTGAGCAATCACCGTATGGATGGTGATATGTTTTAAACCATCATGGGTAAGTGCAGGTAATAATGAGTAGAGTATTTGATGGTAAATGATTTGGATTCTTGATGATCATGAATAGTTAACTATCATTTATGATGAATCATCATCGATGCTTCATAGTCAATGGTTATGTATATCGTGTATAGTTCATGATGCATGGGTTCGTTTGTTCTCCAAGGAAATGATCAATGCTAAGTGCATGGCAAAGTAATGCATGTACAAATTATGATAGTCTTAACATGCTTACCAAAGATGATCAGATTCATGCTCATGCTTAGTAAATAAGAATCCTCATGATTGCTGGACAGTTGATCCTGGTGGCAGTCAGGCTCCAGAATGGTCATGATTCAGTTGGTTTACCTGTGATCTAAGCAAGATAAGTTGCATGAGCAGCTGAGCCCTAGTGTAAATGATCGATCATGCTTATGTTTAGATTAGGAAGGATTATTATCCCTAGCAAGTTTTCTAGCATTTTCTATGAAATGATCATGTTTATAGGACTTTTCCTTCAGCTGGTGATGCTTCTGTTCCTCAGTGACAGTGGAGCCCCATCAAAATGCTGATTCACCTTCGGGGATAGCTACACTGACCACTACTGGCCATGGCATCTGCTGATGACGAGAGAAATCCCCGGTTGCATTGGTCATGATCAAAACTCCATTGCAGTGCACAATAAACCTGTTTGTTGATCTATTTTTTGCTTTATAGGGCATGATAATCCATGTTTTTTTTGGTTGACCCGCACTTTTTTTCACATTGTCATCCATTCTTGGCATGGCCGTCGAATCGGCTCAACCCGCAAGCCCCCAGTTGTCAGATTTCAGGGTTTGCCACTTAAGTTGTTGGGCAGAGGCTCAAGTTGTTGGGCAGTTCCCCTGTTCAAACAATTAATAGTGGATGATGCATGCTGAACAATCCGCAGCATCGGTCGAACACACACACACACATTTTTGCTGATATCCAAAAATCATCAAAAATCATTGGCGCATATACGATATGTTTGTGAATTGATTGATTATAGTGACTTGTCACTCGTCACGACACGGGTAAAACGGGAGTATTCCCCTCCAGCATTCCAAAGTTATGATGAATTTCTAGAGGCCAGCATTTGCGGACAAACCGCCAGTTAATGCTTGATGATGCCAATGTGCGAAGCTGGCTTCCTATCAACCTCCACCATTTGTATGAACCATCAACCAGTTCCCACCGAACCGCTTAGAATGCTGCTTCTACTGTGGATCCTAATTGGTTCATACCTCACAAAGTTGCCCAGAGATCGCCACCATCGCCAGCCACAAGAACGATTGTCGGTCGCTATTCAGCATCAGGAATCATCGTTGACCAGGCATAAAAAATCATCAACCATCAATGAACTATCAATGACGCATCAGCATCATTGATCCATTCCATAGATAATCATTGTTCCACTACTCATCATTCCGCCATAACTTACCATTAAGCATCAATTAACCATCATTTAAGCATCATTACCTCTAGCCATCACTGGACATTCACCATTAAATGGAGTGTTGAACCATCAGTGATCACTAGCCATCATCCATCATTGCCATCATTCCACCATCAAACACTCCGCCACTAACCACCATTGATCACCCGGCAGCACCACCACCAATCATCCGCAAACACAGGTGGCTGTGCAACAATGTGGACGGAGGTGGCTTGGCTCCACGCAGGCGGGTTTCTACGGTAGATAATCATTAACAAGGGTTCCCAGGGTTCATGATGAAGAGTAAGCTCAACAGCAATGATCATCGCAAGGGTTCCGCTACCGCGCGCTACCGAGTTGTTCTGTATGGAAGGTCATCTCAACAGCCATGATGAATGGTTAAACTGCAGAAATACTGATGGCGGATGATGGCTGTAGACTGTAAAACTATGGTGTCGTTGTAGTTCATTGTTGTGCTAATCAGGGAAACATGACTCTCAACCAGATCAGCACTCATCCTCAACCATGATTTGCGATAGTTTTTCAGCAACCATTTTTATGGATAACATTTTGAACCATGAGCACCAACCATACTAGCTTGCCATCATCACCCAACCCATGGCCCCCCATGGCCATTGCCACCATGATGAACCACCATCCCCAAGCGGCCATGGCGCAGCGGCCCAAGGACACCGAGCCCCAGGACGTCTTCAGCAAAGTCTTCCCGCGTTTCATGGCCATCTCCGAACGGCTCTGGGGAGGCGGTGCAGCTGTGGCAGGGGTGCTGCGGCAGGGTGCTGTTAGGAGTTGGGAGCCAACAGCATCCCTGGATGGGGGGACCTGCAAGCAACAGGTTGGTCTCATCCTGAGAATCCAAAATTTTGGAGATTTTGTCTTCAGCCCAGTGCTCCTCCCACCCTGGGTACCCCCAAGGCGCGCCCAAGCGCCGCCCTGGAGGCCTCCAGTCTCCCTCCGCCGTGCGCGAACTGGACCTGTCGCTGTGGAACGCGGCGCATCGACACTGCGAGCGCCCGCAACTGGGTGATGTTGTCCGCGGAAGCAGGGATGGTTCATGGTTCACTAAGGAAACCATCTAGGAAAACCATGGTCAACTATGGTTCACTATGGTTAACTACGGTGGTTAACTCTGGAAACTAATAGTGAACCATGGTTGACTATAGTGAGCCATGGTTTTTCGCAACTGGGTGAAAGTTTCACTAAGGAAACCATGGTTAACTATGGTGGTTTTCTGTGGTTCACGCTAGGGTTCGAGAAGGAAGTTCTGGTAACTAATGCTTAACCAATCTAGTTGGTGGGTTTTTTTGGGGGCTAGTGATCAACAATAGGGGATAATCGGCAAGAATAATTGTATACTATAGTTGATGGCTTTAAGATGTTTAAAGCATGTTTTGAAGGTTCCTCTACTATTTGAGATGGTTGGCTGATTGACTAATATTTGTGAGAAGGCTTTTCACCACCAAGCAGTGAACTAATGGTTCAAAGTTGATAGTGAATACCCAAAGATTAGATTTGAACGGAACCCAACGCCACTGGTTGTATAGAATGTTTATTTGCTTTTGTCTACAACATGCATTTATGTAAAGAGAGAAATGCAATTTATCCACTACATAGCGCCATCACATGATTCGCAAACTAAACCATCTGTAGTTAGTCACGCTACTGAACCATACTAAACCATCGTCAACCGTACTTAGCCATACCAAATCACGTGTTCAGGGCCCGACAACCATCATTTGCGGATTGAAGATCCTTTCCTTAAGAACTCTCCAGCAATTTCGGCACAGGGGTCCCAGTTAAGAAATATGGATCGTCCCATTTCCCCGCGTAGATCCCAGGGTTTGTGGTTAGTCTTGAAGAGATCATGTTGATCATCAGGCGGTTGCCTGCAAACCTGACATCATTTCACTGGAAGCGAACGCTGGGTATATCAATAATCCAGGTTGTGAACCTGGTACTCCAGATTGATTCCCTGTTGCTGTTGGATGATGACAAGCCACTTGTCATATCTACCAAGCCACCGCAAACACGCAAACAAGTGTTATGCAGGATATATTCATCAAAATTCCAACCGCTAGCGCGTAACACACCATCGTTTGTGGTCATTGACCATGATATTTGCCAGCTTATTTGCTGTTCATTATCCCTCATTGGTCCCTCGTAATCCTACAATTAATCATCGCCGCTGGTCAATGTTGTCCATACTAGACTCGTATCATTGTCAAGCCACATCAACCCTCCAACCAACAACCACAGTCCTGCAAAATGATCACATTCACATCCTCATGAGCCAAATCATAATTAACTATAATCATCAAAAGTCATCACCACCCACACCAATCAACCATCCAACCACCTAACCATCCACCCACCTCACCCACCAACCCGCCACCCTACCACGGCACTTCCCCAGGCGCGGCCGCCTCGCGGGCGCCC
>VSDK01026176.1:53290-64704 GCA_009767595.1 Symbiodinium kawagutii | reverse complement strand
GGTTTAAGCAGCTGATTGGCTAGGAATCACCAGCCTAAGTGTCTACTAAGCTGTAGTTGTGAACAGTTCATGGCCAGGAAGCTGCTGTCGGGCTGATTCATATTCACAACTACCTTATCAAGCTGCTGATTGTTCAATAAGAGTAGAATGATTTATGAACAATTGTGTTCGCGAAACCTATGGATCATTTTCTATTAACCGTTGATAGCATGTTGGTCATTTTACGCAGATGATTGATCAACATCCGTATCATATCTTATAATCACCAGTCATTAACCAGTACTTTACTTAATTGGAGCTATAAACCACTTGTTTTTGGTGATAGATTCATACTTGGCACCTGTCAGTATCGATGATATTGCAGTAATCTCCATTTACATTTGTCATCCGGCCTGTCATCCAGTTGGCGATGGTTATAAATTCATAGTTGGTTGATGTTTTGATTGACATGTTTTTTCTTGTTCCAAATGTGTTAACAAATGGTTGGTTGGTTGCCCTGCGCATATTTTTTCAATGACAGGGTGATACAACATGATACAACCACCAAACCAGCAATGATCATGATCAACCATTGTCAATCACTATGAACCATCATAATAACCACTATTAACCACTATTAGCTAGTATTAACCATTAATCAACCAGGGTTGAAACCAGAGCTTTGTTGCACACGTTTTCATCCATGAGACACCTGACCGCAACGTTTCACCCATCACTGTTGCTTGGTCGTGGTCGCAGCGGGCAAAGACAAACACCCACTATCAGCGAGGTGCATGACCCTGATTTCAGCGCGGCGGATTCACCGAAGTGCACATACTAAATTTGTACTGTATGTAAGTAGATTATAGACACAATGGTTAGTAAGGATTATAATTTCTGGTAATGATCATGACTGGTTGTTAGTGACGAAATTCTTGATAATCTCAACAATCATCAATTCTCAATGAGTATCTACACAGAGTATCTTATAGTAGCACTATTCATATGTATTATCTCACATTATCTCGATAGTGCACATAGTGATGTGCATGCTATACAAGGTATAGTGAGGTATGATAAGAAAGACTTTACCTCTCATAGATGTTACACCAATATTTTTGGGCATGCGTACCAACATGTAGATATCACTATTTAGCGCTGTATTGAAGACATTAACGTACATACCTATGTGTATTTATCTTTTTATTTATTTATGTAGTTATCTATTTATCGGTTGTTTCTTTATTTCTTTATTTGTTGTTAATTTATTGATTTACGTATTTATCTATTTATCTATTTGTTTATCTATTTATTTTCTTAGATTATTTAGGTGTTTATTTATTATGTATTTTATTTAATCAACTAGTTATTTATGTATCTATCTTTATATTTGTTTTATTTATTCATTAATTCATTTTTGTTTCAATCATATCTATTTGTGTATTTGTTTATTTATTTATTTATTTATTTATTTATTTATTTATTTATTTATATCGTTATTTGTGTATGTATTTATGTTTTTATGAATTTATCAAGTTATTGATTGATTTACCTATTTGTTTCTATTTATTTATTGATTAATTAATGTATTTATTTATGTATTTATCTATTTATCCTTTTTATCTATTCTTTTTTGAAATGCTTTTATTGTTTTTATTTATTTATTTATTTATTTATTTATTTATTTATTTATTTATTTATTTATTTATATATGCACCTTTGAGACCGGCATATACAACATGCGGTCCTGCCAGCCTTGCCAGGTTGGCTCCAAAGTGGACGTGCTATTCCAGGCGAGGATGCTGCGGTTGATGGGGTTGAAATGGCGCTTATATAAGTATGGTGACAAGGAATGGAATAGGTTGGTTGGTAAGGTTTGCTAGTGGTTGATGATGGTCAATAAGGCTTAGTAGTGATTAATGATCGTTAATCAATCTTAATACTGGGTAATGTGATGACAAATGTTGCGTAATGATGGTTGACGATTGTCATCAATGCTTGCGAGGGGCAATAACCTTGGGGTTTTCAGCAAAAATAGGGAACATCATCATGATTCCTAAGATTGGTTCATTACAGTTGGTTTACAGTCAATAGCTATCATAACTATGATCGATTGCACCATTTGGCAACTAATCATTTACCATGAGCAACTATAGTTATAGATATGTTGTTCACGAGGGATGCATGCATGGTGGTTGATTGTATTAGTCAAAATGCTTCATCATGGTCTCTTCAGAAGCACTTTCCCAACAATTACTAGTTGTATTTCGCTGTCTTGCTGGTGGTAAGGCGGGCATATGGCAATCCAGCAGCAATGGTGAAAATTGTCTAACTGGCTGATGGATGAATCCACTTATGGTTGTTAGTGATATTGCTGGAACCATCAGATTGACCCTCTCCACCATGGAACTTGTTCTACCCACCAAAAAACCAACACAGACCCTGAAAGTAGGCACCTGAAAGATTAATTTCTATCCATAAACCATTATAAACCCATGATTTTCTAGGGCTCTTTTTGGATTTCCAGGGTGTAACAGCGTAACGGACAAAGTGATGAAAAACCACGGCCTAGGAACGGCAAAGGCCCAGCCGCTGACCCGGGGTCGCAGAGTACGATTTCTGTCTCAGCCAGTCCTGATGGTCATGCGGCTATGGGTCAATATTAACCAACCAATAATAGGGGTTAATAAGCAACAATAACAAGGAAACCAATGATTAATGATAGGGGAACCAGGGGTACGGGGTTTTGACCCACTGCCATGCACCGGCAAGAGTTGGTGTTTCATAAACAGCTGGATTTGTGTACCATCAGTGTCTAATGAAGCCTGGTGTTTTACACATAACTAGTTGGTGTTTTATGAACATGAATGGATGTCTTATGAAGTTTAGATCTGTGAGAAATTGGGGTTCAAGATTATTCATGTCAATGGAGATCATGAGTCTTCATTGATGCGTTCAACGTTTGGTTCAGATGTGAAAGTTGATGCGTATTGAGATCCTGATCGTCATTGACAGAATTAATACTGCATTAGCAACCTCTGATTGTCAATTGACATAAACTGTCCATTCTAACATGTATATCTCTTGTTCATTGACGTAGTGAGTGTCAATATTGACATAAACATGACATTGGACTTGAGATAAGCTTGATATATACACATATGTATTTACTTTGTATACATATACACACATATGTATGTATCATGTAAATAAATCTACTGTATATATATATATATATTTATTTAAATATACATAAATGTAACATAATATGTATGTGTCTGTATGCAAATATGTATATATAAATTTATATATATATATATATTTATTTATTTATTTATTTATTTATTTATTTATTTATTTATTTATTTATTTATAGTAGATATGACTTTCCCCAGGAGTTCCAGGTGCACAGCTGAACTCCTCCGCCAGGGTCGAAACCGGAAGCCTTCGCTGGGCAAGTGGCTGAAAGGTTTGGTGGTGAAGACTGGCTCCAAGGAGCAACGGAGCGCAGGGCAAGAGCTGCCACTCGCTTGGTAAACGGGGAATGTTAAGCGTTGTTTTTAGGGTTTCATTCATCAACCTATAGTGGTTAAAAGGTGCATTGATCAACCTATAGTGGTTTAAGCATTTTTCAACCTAGTGGTTCATAGTGACTATGTCGTAGTGGTTCAAAATAATGAACTAATGGTTCAGAGTGGTTCTTAAGCTCGGTTTTATTGGCATTTATGAACCTTTGATGAACCACTCAGGGACTGCTATTTGCCATCATTCAACATCAGCAGCTTCTAAACATTTATGAAACGACTTTTAGTGATCTTTGTATCAAGCGTCATTAACCAGCTTATTAGCCATTAATCACCCGATTGTGACCCATCATGAATCATACACCATTACGAAGATCTATCAACAATGACCCAATGGCGAATGTGAACCAACCTCCAACTGCTGGGCTTGACAAAAGCGCCGGGTGGTAAGCTGACACGTTGATCCTAATACGTGTTCATACATGCATCAGCTGCACCGTGATCTCACCATCTCTCAATAATTCGTTGGAGTCGGTTGCGGGCGGTGACCATATTTAACTATCCTGAAGTTTGGCAAATGATTTGATTGGTGATTTGAAGATTGAATATTCGAAGGACTATTCAGCACTCCAGGATGGCAATATAAACCTGAGCACAGACAGACCTAAAGATTGGCCAACGGCACGCTAAATCTGATCGCCGGGAGCACTACTACCCGTGGTGAGCAGTGCAGGGGCCATGGTGGCACTGCCCAGCTCCATGCAACCATGGCCCCTGCCCAACCCATTGCTGGTCACCAGGACCGACCCTCGGATCAACTGGAACATGGTCAGTTGAAGGTCGCTCAGTGGATGGAGCAGGCGAGGACGCTGCGGTTCTCCGTTGGCCCGCCTGACTAATCTCAGTCCAGGATAAAGCTAAACCCTAGGTGTATTGATTTGGGAGGTGCCATTTGAATGGGAAACCTGTTGGCTTTCAGGGGATAGTTCCTAATCATGTTTGAACCAAGGGTTTTAATCCAGGCTTGGCATGGTTGCTGTGCATCAAAATTACCTTGAACACTGTTACCGGAAAAATGGAGCAAGGGCCATGGGGCAATCGGGTCATATTCCTGTGGATGCTGGTGCTGATTGCAGGCAACACCTGCGATTTTGCATCACATTGTGTTGCTTCCAGACAGGTTAGAACGCCCGATTAATTCAGAAGGCCAGACCTTATGACTTTGGCATTGGATGATTATAGATTCCATTAAAGTAGATGATCCTATAGAATTGAACTCCATTGAACGATATCTATACTTAATAAGTCTACTTAAAGTAGGGTAAGTTGAATAAGTTACAAATAAGATCCATTATGATTCCATTGAATTCCATTGAAGTGACAAATTAGCTACATACATAACTGTCATTCATGAGACCATGCCACCACCAGCGTGACTGTGCCATCGAACTGCTGGGTGCGGCGCGGTTTGCGACGATGTTGTATCAGGATGGCAGCGTGTTTTTTGTTGTATTTGGTTAATTAGTGGTTCTTAGTGGCTCACAATGGTTGACAAGATGGTTATAATGATGGTGTACCCAACAATGAGCATATTGGGTTTGATTGACTAAGTAACAATACTGGTTAAACAACTGTATGGGTTTGTCCACAAGTGGTGGTGCTTACTAACCATCCACAGACCACTATTCACAGAGAAATAACCAGTTTTGGGGGTACACCATTTGTGGACAGAACTATGTGTGGCATAAGTAGTTCTGGAAATAGTTCTACCATAGTATCCGGCAAGAAAATGATGGATGATCTCCTATGCTCACAATCAAGTATTTGACATGGTGAGTGTATCCGAGCCTGGTGATCTCCAAAACCAATACTACCTTGTACATGTGGGAGGAGTTTACAATCGACTGATCACGCCCCTGCTAAAAATAACGTTTCAATCAGTCTCATCATTCACTTGATCTCACAACCTGAACCACATAATCAACACCATTTGGCCAAGTTTCCTCTCCAATCCATTCTTTCTGTTGAGTTTTTCATGGCCCTGGGCGCCTTCCCTGGCCCTACCACCGTTGCCACCGAGCTGCCAGGATGAGTCGGATGGCGAGGGCGCTGCAACCGACAGATTCGCGGTGAAATGGAGCACCGTCTGCGCCTTCAAAAAGGGCCAATGTCGCGCAGATGTTCCCACCCTGATGCAGGACGCCTTGGGGCAGCCGGGATGCCAATCGGGTGGTGGTGCTCACCAAGGTGTACTGGTGCGAGATCTCCATAGCAAGGCCATTTTTTTAATAAGCGGGAACGCCAGTGACATCAAGAATGAGGTTTTTTTATTTGACAAAGTGACTATAAGATCAATCAACCAATAAACTTCGTGTGGACCTCCCAGTAGAGTGACCATGGTTTAAATGCTACTGTTCACAAACAAGTAAATTAATGGTGGCATCAACCAGTCAATATGCAGGTCAAGTGGCCAAGGGTGGGAACCGAAATTGCCACAACGCAAAGCCAAAGCCCAGCCGCCGAGCCGATGGGAGTCAACCCGTAACCAGCCTCAACCACCCACGATTGAACCCCCTGATGAACCACCATCCGTAGCAACCTGTATCAACCACCGATTGACAATTTAGAATTGACAACTATTATCAACCACATTCAACCATCCACCACTATCAACCATTCTGTTTCTCATCCGTATTCATCTCCATTTTCAGCCATTATTCACCATCTCAACCATCATCTAACAATTATCAACCATTATCAACAATTAATTATCAACCATAATTCAACCATAATTCAACCATTATCAACTCCATAATTCAACCCTTCACTGGTCTCAACCAACCTATTCAACCCGTCCTTCACTGCCATCCACAACTGCAGCCCTTGTGCTGCTTCCGAGTGAACGAGACCTTCCCGGCCTGAGGGTCCCGTGGTCATCATTCGCCTCACCGTCATGGCCACGCAGACCAAGTGGATGGCCTTGCCCGAGTTCGAGGCACCACTGGAGGCTTGCAGTGTGCTGTTTTTTGGGGCCCATCAAATGGTGGTTAATGGTGGTTCATGATGGTAACAATTAATGGTTAATATGGTTAATAACCATGAAAATGGTGGTTAATAGTGGTTAATAGTGGTAATGGTGGTTAATAACCATGAAAATGGTTATAATGGTGGTTAATAATGGTGGTTCATAATGGTTAATAATTAACCATGCTTAATAATGGTTATAATGGTTATAATGGTGGTTAAATATGGTTAATAATGATTAATAATGGTTATAATGATTAACCATGAAAATGGTTGTAATGGTGGTCAATAATGGTGGTTAATATGGTTAACCATGGTTTTCTTGGGTGACCATGGTGGTTCAGAATGGTAACAATTAACCCTGGGTTAAATCATGTGAACCACCATTATCATTAATTTTTGGGGTGATGGATTTTGTGGTGAAATGCTTGATTATAGGAAAATGCCCTCTTATTCGAAAATCTTTATTTGGATCCTTACCTTTGGGCTTAGGGAAATTGACGCATGGGATGTCATGAGGTACCCCCAGATGTTCCCCCCACTGCTGTGCAGCACCTGCAGGTGGAGGAGTTGAAGGCGCCGGCGGCATGCTGGGTGAGGTCGCTGGTAGTCGCTGGTAGTCGCTGGTTGTGGATCCACCACAGAAATAGTCGAAATAGATTGAAATGAATTCATAGAAATACTAAATACACTTCACTATGTATACACGCTACATTCAAGGTATATTCTACACATTTGTAGGTTTAGCTATTCAAGATGGAGATGTTTGACTTCCAGGAATTTTGTCCAATCCAACTGTTGGGGTCAGGGTGAACCTTTACCTTGCTGGGACGGTTGAACCCATATTGGTGACAATGGGAGTCCTCCACCGCGTAAGAACCCCCCCCATATATTGGTTGGCAGATCCGATGTTAGTGTTGCTTATTCTCCCCAGCTTTATCAAGTATTTCACCCTCAAAATCAGCCATTGAAGCATCATATAGTAGTTGTTCAGTCACTATTGGTGGTGATGATCCCCTATGGTAAACCATTGTTAGTGGTTATAACCCCTTATAGTTGCTTATTTTCCGTATGATTATCTATATACTATTAACCACTCTGAACCACTATCATTATTGTAAACTATTTTACAGAACCATCAAGATGAACCATATCATGCACACTGGTATATCCCCTATTATATTGATACTCAGTATCCCCTATGAAATCAACCATGGTCAATGGTTCTAAGCCAGGTTATTTCAGGGCTAGTAGCGTATTATTAATGATTATTATATCAACCATAAATGGGTTACCTAGTGTCCCCTATAGTTGCTTGTTATTCGATATGATGATCTACTATGAACCACTTCAATCCCCTATTATAAACCATCAAGAAACCACATGGATATCCATTGGTTGTCGGCTATCCCCTATCATTAACCAGTGCAATCCGTATCGTTGTTGCTTATGATCCCCCACCATCAACCATTATGAATGGCTCTAAGCCCTATAGTTGCTTATGATCCCCTATGGTTATCTACTATTAACCACCCTTAACCACCATAATCCCTTTTCATAAACCACATATCAAACCCTATTAACTATTATCTAACCCCTAAAAAGATAGAATATCATATCAACATCCCTACAAAACCAGCTACAAAACCAGCCATTAAACCCTTATAGACCGCTATCATCCCTTATAAAAACCCCGCCATTTTTCACCCTCCAACATGCCTTTCCGCTAGGAGCCGCCCCAGCATCCCAACGAGAAAGACATCGACCAAGACATGGACCATGCCGAAGCACCCCATGCCGAAGAAGCTGCGCCAGGCAGCGGGGGAGTGGGTGGAGATGGTGAGGCAGGTTGGATGGTTGGATGGTGAAGTGGTGGTGAACTAAGGATGTTTCATTAAGGACCACTCCACCATCCAACCATTCATTAAAGCATTAAGGATGTTTCATTAACAGTGGTGGTTAACTATTGGAGTGGTTCCGTGGTGGTTATGATGGTGACTTGATTCACTAATTTTTTACGGTGGAAAATGAATTGAATGGTGGTTTAAGTGATTAATTGATAGTTTGTGGTGTCTAATGAATGGCTAGATGATGATGCACTGATGGTTCATTGATAGTTTATGGTGGTTAATCAAGGATGGTTAAATGATATAGACATAGAATGTGTACGGTTGAGTAATGGATGATTGATGCTTAAGGGATGGTTAGATGATCCAATGATGGCTAGTTGATGGTGAACTGATGATTAGATGGTGGTTAACTGGTGGTTTGAAATGGTGAATTGATAGTTTATGATGGTTTAGGTGATGAGTATTTGATACTGTAATTTAGGTTGGATAATTCATAGGTAAATGGTAGTTGACGGATGGTTATTGATAGTCTATGATGGTCGAATACTGGATGATTCATGGTGAAGTGATGGTTCGATGACGGTTTAAATGATGACTAAGTCGGTGGTTTAGTGGTTGGTTGATGGACTAGCGGTCAATGAGCGGTGAGGGAAGGTTGGCAACAAGCCCTTCAGGCTACTTTTGGGTGAAGTGAGCCGTAGCCATCCTACTGATTCCGGAGCTACACAGGTAAACTAACCACTGGAAGTGGAAAATCCACCATTCGTAGCTGGTTTACCAATGAAAAGATGGTGATTTTGAGCTTCCAGGTTCTGCCAGAGAGTATCCAACATAGCTGGGAATGTCCGCAGGAGCTCCAAGCATCATGCTATCGACATTTCCCAGAACTTGGATCCAAGTTTTGGTGGTGCACCACTTGAGCAGCTACCATGTTACCTCTTGGAATTGAGTTCACACAGGGTGGAGCCCCTTGCTAAATTGGCCCATGACTAGCAGCTAACTACCACTTCTGGTGGCTACAACTAAAGTTATATCAACACTAAGCTGTTTGTATCCACTGCTAGTTCTTAGTTGATTCCTTTGTAGTTGGTCCCACAGTTTACTTAAATGGCCAACTGACCAACAACTTGTGGTGAACCATTCACCATCAGTTTGCTGCACATCACAGTTGTTAGTGTCCATCACCATTCACAAGTGGCTGTGAGTTCCTGTATCCCTGGTTCCCCATCATTATCCTTGATTTTGCCAATGAAATTCTTGGTGAACTTATCCCTGATTAATTGGTTAATTGATATCGACCCAATCATATTGTGAGTGCTGATGGTGGCTAATGCTGGCTATTATTGACCCAATCCTACTGAACCAAGTTGTGAACTGGGTATAACCACCAATCATAAGCATCAACATGAATATTAACACTGAATCCTAACAATCGTAATGTTGATGCTTATTATCCCATAATAACCCCCAATCATCATTGGTTGATTCATAATGATAACCACAAATTATGGGTGATAATAGTAGTTGGTCAAACCCATAATTAGTGGTTATCATAACTTGGTTGATAAGTGGTGATATCACCAAGTTATGGACAAACCCTCAGTTATGGTGATCAACCAAGGTGTGACTGCTGATCCTCACATCAACTCCACCGGTTCCTCCTGGCTGGTGGTGGTCCCCTCCCGCAGGCGGTGCTTTGTCGCGCCTGGTGCGCAGCATCTGGGACGCCGGGCCGCGCCGGCCGCGCCGGCGCCCACGGAGCCCGTGGTGGAAGCCGCGGGGGCGATGGGGTCGATGCGGCAGCGACCTGGCGGAGAGATGTTGAGCTAAGTGAAGTTCATGAGTGACAGTTTTTTGAGTTGAGTAAGTTTTACTGATTGTTTTTTCGTTTTTAGTTGCGTGATTGAGTTTATTGTGGTTTGAGGTTAGTCATATTGATTTAATTGCTTATTGAAGTGAATCATTGATGTTGTTATCATTATTTGAAGATACATGATTGAACGATGATGAACAATAACATGAGTGATCAGAATGTTATTGATTGAATTATGATATGATTGTTTGATGAATCATTGATGAGTTCTTCATAGCAGTCCTGTTCTTGTTTATTGATCATTTCCAAACGGTTAATCATGATTAATCTTGCAGAATGATTAATCATATTTTTTGATTGCATTGGAATGAGCATGAATGAAGCAGTCATTTCAATTCACAATCATGAAGAGAATCCATTGAAATGGTTGCTGACAACCACCAATTTGTAGGGGATTCAAAGAGTTCAAAATAGTCATGATCATATAGTACCCATCTTATGCTTCATTGATGAGCGATTGATGCATAGCTGTTGATTAGCGGGAAGCCAATGACAATGCCAATGATACTTGATTATAATGCTTAGTCAAAGCCAGTTGAGTCTGATTAATTGAGGCATCAATGGTTAATCATAAATGACTTGGCCCATGATGGTTGATAATATTAGTTCTTACAGATGACAAGCAGCGTGGTCCCGAAGCTGCGATAGCAACCATAGGGTGGCGGCAACGAAGCCTGGGCTTCGCACGGATTGATTTTTCGAGTCACCTACCTGCTGGATGATTGGCCACCGATCAGCTATCAATAAGTATCATATGGCTATGGATCAATATTAACCAAGCAACTAATGGAGGATTTACCAACAATAATGAGGGAAAACAATGGTTAATGATGGGGAACCAGGGGTACGGGGTTTTGACCCACAGCCATATGGTATTCATCAATAACTATCAACCATCAATGCAAATATTCTAAGCATCGAGTTATTGATGCTACCATGATAGTTATTGAAAGTTGATCCCATGGTTGGCCAAATGGTGGTTTCTCAAGCCATAGGGGTACCCCCAAGTCATCCTTTGATAGTCATTTATAGTAATAAACCAACCATTTTTGGGGGTTCCCCATTTTGAGAACTATATCATCACTAACCCATAGCCATTGTTGGTTCCCCATCATTAACCATTGTTTTCCCTATAGTTTGTTGGTTATTAACCCTCATTATTGG
>VSDK01026176.1:4589-53213 GCA_009767595.1 Symbiodinium kawagutii | reverse complement strand
GCCGCCCCCCGCGCCTGCGCCGCTGGTCCCAGCACCAGATCCACCACGGCCGCCGCGCTTGGCGCAGCCTCCTCCACGAGCGAAGAACAAGACGCGGGTCCATCCACCGCTGCGCCACAACCTGGACTACAACCACACGCTGCAGGAGCCCAACGCGGGTTTGGATGAGTAGTGCCATGACCTGTTGGACATAGGGAGATGTAGGGGCCATGGGTGATAGGGAGGAATAAGGGGATAAATAGGGGAGGTGCCCAGAGTGGGGCTGAGATTGCGAGTGTTTCAATGATCTTGCGCGCAGAAATGTTGGTTTTGATATTTAAGCTTTCCTCAGCCATAATCCACCATGAACCAGCACTTCACCATCAACTCAACCTTCGACTGGCTGGTGAACTGCTGGTTGATGGCTGCTTGGTGGTGAATTTGAGGGTATGAAAACCGTTGGAAATCAACTGGTGCTTCACCACCAAGTGGCTCTAGCAGACGCTACGCCGCTGCTGGTTGTCCTCGGGTCACTGGCTGGATGTCGTGGTCAATAGCTCCACCATCGAATGGTGGATTCATGGGAAAGAACCAGCGATCGATTTTGGTGAATTTATCACCAGCTATTTTAAGGATACCTTGGGGGTGAATAGCTGGTGATTTGATAGGAAATTCGATCAATTCGAGTTGCTGCAGGGTGAATAGCTGGTTTTCGTGAGGTCTTAATTCAAATGGAAGGTTCATGAATATCGATCTACCATTGGAAATGGTGAATTCTCCAGCCAGCAATGTTTCATGATGCTCCATTTTGATCAACCAAGTTGATCACCGGAAATGCGGCACATCAAAGCCTCTACACATTTTCAGTGCGTGGGACTGCGCGTGGGACCGCCTTGCATGCTACTGGTTGCTTCGTCGGCGACGGTCGGGCTGTGAAATACGACCGGTGTGGGACTCTCGGCTTCAGGAGAGACGCAAGGAGGAGCTGGGATGGGGTGCAGATGGGAGCTGCGCTGAAGCAACAGCAACTTCTTTGGGGAGCACTTCGGTTCTACTCCGCCATTAGTTGATGATTGGCTGTGAGTGATGATGATCAAGTGATAATAATCACTATAGCAAGTTTGGATTTGATTTGATCAAGTATAGTGGTTTCAGTCAATGGTTGGGAGTGCATGATGGTGATCCAACCATTGGGATATAGCAACACGCACGGCACGGCTGTCATCGGGTTCATGAATGCATTGACCGTGGTTCCTATAGTTTCCCTGGCCCTCAAGCATTCACAGTGCACGAGGGTATTGATGCGAAGATCAAGTCAACGTAAAGCACCAAAGTGTGGGGCAACCACTTCAACTAGGGATGTTTCAGGCTTGAAATTGACATCGCAAGTACTAGTAGGAATTGTGTTAAACAAACCTCTGACCGCGGGAAGCATGGATGTTTAAAGCCGCACTCAAACACATCGAAGGAACACATGTTTCATGCTGCATAGGTGATTAAGCTTGAGTTGTTGGTTTTGAGTCGTACAGTTGTGTTTCTGAGTACAGTATTACCATCCAGCGATCAAGTTCCACCAGCTTCAATTCCAAGTTTGGTACCACAAATTCACTTATTCCAAATGGAGGTGCACATATCCACTTGAACATTTATGTCGAATTGTCAATGTCAATATTGGACATTTTTTGCCGTCGAATCGACCAATGGCAAAGTTTATCAATACATGGTAAATCTAAAGCAATATACGCATGTACGGGTGCAAAGTTACTATTCTTTCAGTGGCGTGGATATGCAAGTGATATATCATGATGTGTCGAGTTTTTTCATGTCATCATATAGGTGGATCATCGTCAAGATATCAACCAACATGGGATACAATAATACTAGTTGGCGATTGCAATAAGTGATGTCGTAGGCGTACATAGTAGCCGCAGCAACGACTATATGTCGAACGCCGCAGCTCTTTTGCTTAAGGAGCAACTTTTACCCCCCAGTCAACATGTGGTTGGCTGGGGGTGCAGACAGAGAAAAGTGGTTTAGCCATCGATTCCGCAAGGGCCAGTTGATCGAAGGGGCTGTGCGGGATGATGATGGCAAACCACAGGGAACCCTCCTCATGGAGGTGATTCGTCCAGTGACCACGGAGAGTGACGGTCACTGGGTGGAAGGCCGCTTTGTGATGGCCTCGGATGGCCACCTGGAATGGTGGATGAATCATGGAGGAGGGTCCAAGATCCGGGCGAAGGGCATGTACCACTTCTGTGAAGGCCCGGCTATTGATTGCCAGGCGAAACGGCGCGGGATCTCAGTCCACGTGGAGAAGTTCCGCGTGATCACTCAGAAGGAGGTGGACGCTTCTTCGCCGGGATGGGCTTTCGGCAAGGGCCATGTGAAGGCATTCCGCGATTACCTCGCTAGGCGAGTGGAAGGACTCGATGAAGCTGCGGGAGCAGAGAACTTACCCTGGTCAAAGGAGCGATCAGGTGAAGAGGGCTCTGGGGAGTCTTCGGAATCCACCGAGGAGAAGGCCTTGGCTGCAAAGCTCAAGAAGGCTAGGGATGAGCTCAAGCGCCTGGAAAAGGAAAAAGAGGATCGAGGGCCTAAGAAGAAGAAGCGCAAAGGCAAGAAGGAGAAGAAGGAAGAGAGAAGGGAACCTGCCAAGGGCAGTGGTGTGAAGGACAAAGGAAGGAGCAAGGAAGAGAAGGATAAGAAGAGAGCAGGTGAGGACACCAAGAAGAGGAAGCGAACGGGCGACGACCCAAAGGGTGATGAGGCAAAGAGGAAGAAGAAGAAGAAGAAGTCCCGGAAGTCCAGCACCAGTACCTACTCCTCTGAGAGTGGTGATGAGAGGAGGCCCTGTTCGGTGAGGATCCTGGTGGCAACAAGGCTTCTGGAAGTGGAAAAGGTCAGAAAGATCGGGGCCCCTTTGGGGCCGGAGAGGAACTGACTTTCAAAGGAGCAGGGGGCTCCTCAGGCAGCGAGTCGCATTTTCGCGACGCCCCCGCGGTCTCAAAGACGGCCTCAAATCAGGTGAGGTTGATCCAGTACGCCAAGAAGAGACCGGGAGTAGCCGCAGCAACGACTATATGTCGAACGCCGCAGCTCTTTTGCTTCCCCCCTCCTTCCCCTGCGTACCACCTTGTGTGTGTTTTTCTTTTGGGGGTTCACAAGGGCCAGTTGATCGAAGGGGCTGTGCGGGATGATGATGGCAAACCACAGGGAACCCTCCTCATGGAGGTGATTCGTCCAGTGACCACGGAGAGTGACGGTCACTGGGTGGAAGGCCGCTTTGTGATGGCCTCGGATGGCCACCTGGAATGGTGGATGAATCATGGAGGAGGGTCCAAGATCCGGGCGAAGGGCATGTACCACTTCTGTGAAGGCCCGGCTATTGATTGCCAGGCGAAACGGCGCGGGATCTCAGTCCACGTGGAGAAGTTCCGCGTGATCACTCAGAAGGAGGTGGACGCTTCTTCGCCGGGATGGGCTTTCGGCAAGGGCCATGTGAAGGCATTCCGCGATTACCTCGCTAGGCGAGTGGAAGGACTCGATGAAGCTGCGGGAGCAGAGAACTTACCCTGGTCAAAGGAGCGATCAGGTGAAGAGGGCTCTGGGGAGTCTTCGGAATCCACCGAGGAGAAGGCCTTGGCTGCAAAGCTCAAGAAGGCTAGGGATGAGCTCAAGCGCCTGGAAAAGGAAAAAGAGGATCGAGGGCCTAAGAAGAAGAAGCGCAAAGGCAAGAAGGAGAAGAAGGAAGAGAGAAGGGAACCTGCCAAGGGCAGTGGTGTGAAGGACAAAGGAAGGAGCAAGGAAGAGAAGGATAAGAAGAGAGCAGGTGAGGACACCAAGAAGAGGAAGCGAACGGGCGACGACCCAAAGGGTGATGAGGCAAAGAGGAAGAAGAAGAAGAAGAAGTCCCGGAAGTCCAGCACCAGTACCTACTCCTCTGAGAGTGGTGATGAGAGGAGGCCCTGTTCGGTGAGGATCCTGGTGGCAACAAGGCTTCTGGAAGTGGAAAAGGTCAGAAAGATCGGGGCCCCTTTGGGGCCGGAGAGGAACTGACTTTCAAAGGAGCAGGGGGCTCCTCAGGCAGCGAGTCGCATTTTCGCGACGCCCCCGCGGTCTCAAAGACGGCCTCAAATCAGGTGAGGTTGATCCAGTACGCCAAGAAGAGACCGGGCCGATTAGCAGCAAGGATGCTGCAAAAGATGCAGACCGAATCGGCTCGAGGGATCGTGGGGGCGGAAACAGAGTGCGAAAGCACACCCGTGGTGGCGAGCCACTACCTGCTGACCATGCTGCTGCCTCAGTTGGGACCGAGGCTGAACCTAAGGTCTCAAAGAGAACTTCGCACGCTGTGCCTGGCGGTGGACTACCTCGCGAGGAAGAAACCCGCCCAAGCGGCAGATTTGCTGGGACAGCGAATCAAGGCGATCGAGAAAGCAGGGCTGGACGGACACTGGGGGTCAGCCCAGTTCCTCGAACTGATCAGCCCGGAGCAATCGGGGTTGCTCGATCGGGACGAGGAAGTGTACGCCAGTCGGGAACACCTCCTCGAGATGAAGTTGCGGAGCTACGAGAAGAGAGGCACCGACAATCCGAAAGGCGGGAAGGAGAAAGGAGGCAAGAAGGGCAAGGACAAAGGGAAAGGTCGCGGAGGAGCAGAAAAGAAGACCGACAACCAGTAGGGGCCACCGGACTGGAGAGCCTCTCTGCGTGGAGGCAGCAATGGCGAAAGGGTTGGATCACCGATGTCAGGCCGGTCTCCGTACTCGCCTACCTATGGCGATGTTTACCAAGTCTGCCGACCCCACTGGGAAGACTCACCTCTGAGCAGTTGGATGAAGGGATGCCCCCCGAGGAGAATTCCTCTTCACGTAGAGGTGATGATCTCTTTCCCATGAACGTGGGCGCAGTGTTGGAGGAACTCGGGAAGGAGAACTCGGTGGTTGCCCATGCTGTTGCCCTGGCCGTGACCACCCTCAACAACCTTGCCTTCGGAGGAGACCCGGACCGAGTACCGGTGGCGAAAGGAAAGCTTACCTCCTCTCAGAGGAGTGCAGTGCGCCACATTGAGGAGGCTATGAAGTCACTGGATGAAAGTGATGAGGTTTGCCCAAACTACAAGGAGTCGCTCGTTGCCTTGCAATCGGCGCGGTTTGACTACCAGGGTGAGCCGATTCTCATCATGGAGGAGCTGGAGGCGTCGAAGGTCATCGCTGCCTGGCCAAAGGTGGGTGAAGCCGCCATCCAGGATGCTGAGAAGTTCTTGAGCGGAAGTCTGAAAGCCAAGCTCTTGGATCCTGAGAAGTGCCTGAGGCAGGTGCATGAATGGCCAGATCAACCCCACTACTCCAAGGTTCGGGCCTCGGATGAGGAGTGGGTGAAGATAGTGAAGGCGGCCCATGAGAGAGGGCTGATGGTGCCTGTCACCCAAGAGCAGGTCTTCAGAGATGTGAAGGGCAACCCGGTGGTGAATGGCGCCGGTGGAGTAAGAAAAATCAAGACGGTGAACGGCCAGCAAGTGCACTTGCAAAGGTTCATCAGCAACTTGATACCCAGCAATATGTATCAAGAGAGGTTGGACGGTGATGATCGGCTCCTACCTTACTTGGGTCAATTCACGTTGCTGGAGCAGGGGTCGGACCAGGAGTGGCTCATTGATTCGGAGGATTTCACGAGCTGCTTCAACCTGTTCCGAATCCCTCCTTGCTGGCATCGCTACATGGCCTTTGGGAAGTTGGTTGACGCCGAGGTCTTTGGAGGTGAGCCTGGTCAGATGGTGTACCCGGCGATGAACGTGTTGCCGATGGGTTGGCTCAGTTCAGTGGCGGTCATCCAGGCCATAGTGCGGTCCCTGGTGTTTGATCAGGCGGGGGTTCCAGCTTCGACGGAGGTGGCGAAGACCAAACCCCTCCCTGAAGACGATGACTACACGGTCATTTACCTGGATTCCTACGATGAGCTGAGGCGCCTGGACAGAGGCTGCGCCAGAGCTTTGGAGGGAGTGATGTCAGATCGACACTCCTCTTTCCTGGAGGTTTGCCGCCGCTTGGGACTTCCTTTGAATGAGGGAAAACGGCTGGTGGCAAGTACTCGGGGTACCCTCCAAGGAGGTGAGCTAGATGGACGAAAGGGTCGCTATGGCCTGACATTCGAGAAGATGGCAGGAGTGATCAGCTTAGGTGGGGCGCTGCTGGGCCAAGCTCAGTACTCCGAGTTCGAACTGCGCCACTTTGTGGGCAAGAGCACCTTTGGGATGTGCTTCAGGCGCCCCCTGCTGTCCATCTTCCAGGAGATCTTTCCCGAGATCCAGTTACTGGTGGACGATGGCCAGCACTCCAAGTCGGTGGACTCAGCGGTGTTGGATGAGATCATCCAGGTCATGAGCATGGTCCCTCTCATGTTCACCAACCTGAGGGCTCAGTTGGACCAGGAGATCTCTGTGACAGATGCGTCACCCTCCGGTGGAGGTGCGGCGGTGGCTTCCACTTTCAAGCCTGAGGCACGGACCTTGATCGATGTTGATCTTACCCGCTGCTACAACTGCGGTGGTGTGATTGAGGAGGAGGACCGTTACCCGTGCCCAACGGAGTGCGGAGGTTCCTTCTGTTCACTCGAATGCGTGTGGCGACACCGAGATCCGCGACACCCTGAGGAGAGAGAGTGCCCGCGCAGGGCGTGGCGTCCACCACGGTTCGGTGAAAGGTTTTCAGGGCCCAATGCCCCCCTCAGCAGGGCTGTTGCCAGAAAGGGAAGGATTGAAGTTCAAGAACCCTTCGATTGGTACCGAGGGCACGACATCTTCACCGACGAGGGAAGACAGTTGCTGGAGGCGCTCCTCTCCGATCCTTACCTGGTGGCAGAGCATTGGGCCCCAGAGTGTAAGCTCTTCTCAAGGGCAAGGGAAGACCGATCACTCTTAGGAGTGGCAAAACCATCAAGGGCCCCCAGCCTGTTCGAGATGCCAGCCACATCATGGGCTTTCCCTGGCTCAGCAAAGATATGAAAGCCAAGGTGAGGCAGGCCAACAACATGGCACTGCGTGCATTGCGCAGGGGCAAGGAGAAGGTCAAGTTCAAGCGCTACTGGACCTGCGAGCACCCACTCCGGTCTTGGATGTGGGATTTCACTTTGGCAAAGGAGCTCTCCCAGGACCCTGATTTTACCCACTCGCAGGGCTCAAGCTGCTGCTTCGGTGGTGAGAGGGAAAAGTGGTTTTCGTTCCTGGGCAACATGGAAACCCTTCCAGAGTTCCTGCACAAGGATTGCCCGGGCCACCCCAATTTGAGGTCCTACGAGGTTGAGGAGCTTCCCGACGGCACTCTCAAGTTTGACACCGCTGACGAAGCTGAGTACCCGCGGCCTCTGTGCGATGCATATGCTGCGGCGCTGGACAAAGCTCTTCGCAAGAAGGACTTCTTTGGCATGGTGGTCCATGAGGAGCTGGAGACCTACTACAAAAGCGAGTTGGAGGACTCGACTTCAAGGCTGGGTCAAACCCATGTTGCCGCTGCAATGGCAGTGGAGCTGAGCCGCCAAGATCGCAAGTTGTTCCCAGGTGCCGAGGCCAAGCATCTTCGATCATTGCTGCGCCATGCCACCTTTCGAGGCACCGACGTCCGACTTCACATTGACGTGGAGGGCTATGAAGGGATGGAGTCCCATGAGGTGCCCTACTTGGCGATGCGGTGGAACTGGAAGACAGTTCTTGCCTTCCCCTGGAAACAGGAAGGCCACATCAACGAATTAGAGATCAATGCAGTGGCCGTGTTCCTGAAGCGACGCGGCAGGTCCAAACTCAACCACAGCAAGAAGTTCTTCCACGTGCTGGATTCTATGGTCACACGTGGAGCCTTAGCCAAAGGTCGCAGCAGTTCAAGACGGCTCAACAAGGTGGTTCGAAAGTGCAGTGCTCACCTCATCGCGATGGACAACTACTTGTTCCCCCTCTGGACAATCAGCAGGTGGAACTTTGCTGACAAGCCCAGTCGCCTCCATGAGAAGAAGGAGGCGTAGCTTGCAATATGTGGGCCTGCACCCCCGAACCTTGAGAGCTTACAGAACTGCTTTGGACCGATTTTTGAAGTTTGTCAAGCGACAGAGCCTTGACATTAGCCGCCCCAGCCGGTTGGACCGCCGGCTATCCGAATTCATTGACCTCGCCTATCAAGAGGGCGACCCCATTTCCTATGCAGGTCACTTGCTATCCGCTGTCAAGCGGTTTCACCCTCCGCTGAGGTTGCAGCTCCCCATCAGCAGCCAGTACTACCGCAACTGGCAACGTAGTTACCAGCCCGCCAGGGCTGTGCCGGCCTCTTGGGAGTTGGTAGAGGCCTTGATGGGGGCCGCGTTTCACCGCCAGCAGAGGCATTTTGCATTGCTGTTGGCGTTGGGCTTCAACTGCCTTCTGAGGACAAGTGAAATGCTGGCCATTACCCACAGGCATGTGGTGTTTCGCAGGAACAGCCGGGCCATCAGCTTAGTCTTGCCGGGCTCGAAAACTTCCCAAGGAAACCCCCAGGTCCTTTTGGTGACTGATGGCCCCCTGGTGGCCTTGGCTCGCCAAATGGTGCGGCCAGCTTCGGACCGTCTTTTGTTTCCTGCTGGAGCCTATCGCTTCCGCCAACTTTTTGCTGAGTGCCTGGTTGATCTAGGCTTCCAACGGGACGACTACGCTCCGTACTGCCTCCGCAGAGGAGGTGCTACCTGGTTTTTCCAGTGCTCCCTCAGCTATGACGCCACCATTGCAAGAGGCCGTTGGGCATGTGTTCGAACTGCCCGCCAGTACATCGATGAAGGCACCATGCAATTGGCTCATGTGGCGTGGACTCGAGCGCAACGACGCTTGATCAAACGCTGGCAAGCCGTTTGTCGTGATGAGCGGCTACGCCAGGCTTGAAAAAGAGTGGACTTCGTGTGAGGCTGTTTGGCGGTCTCAAGCTGTTTTTTAGGGTCCTTACCCTTGCTTTCTTTTTCATTTTTCTTATTCTGGGTCTTAACCCTGGAATATTTCTTTTTCATAAATTGGGGGTTGAGGCTCTTGAGCCAACGCTTTCCCTCTTGAGGGTAGCTGATGAAAGAAACCCCGTTTCACACCCGTTACCAACATATGTTGTGTGGCTACAGGTCTTAACCTAAGCCTCTTCCGGGTTAATCTATTAATGTGTTACCCCCCGTTTTTGCATGTGTAAAGCTTGCACTGTGTAAAGAATTGATTTGGCTGCTGAGAGCCTCAACACTAGCAACTTTGGGGCATCCCTGAAAAGATCCCTTGCTGCTAGCGTAGGCTCGTGAGACATATTTCATTAAATGAAACCATCATGAACCATCATTTACGCATCAAAACCCACCTATAACCATCATCAACCACCACAACCACCAATCAACCACCAATTAACCATCATCAACCACCAATGAACCACCAATCAACCACCATCAACCACCAATCAACAACCAATCAACCACCCATTAACCCATCATTAACCACCCATCAACCACCCATTAACCACCAGTTCAGTCCCCCATTTCACCACCTCCTTGGGCATCACCACCGGCTGCTTGTAGGTCCCTTTCTCCTCCAGGGCCCCGCACCACCGCCGCGCCAGGCGCTGCGAGCCCAGCACCGTGCGGCCAAGGCGACGGCGCGGCGGCTTCCGACGAAGCCGGCGGCCAAAAAAAACGGAAGTCGAGCGGCGCGCCGTTTGCGGCGGGTGGAGATGTCTTCATGAATGGAAGGGAACCGTGGAGTTGATCCCAGTTACTCCAGGTTAATTAACTATTGTGAATGACAGGGAATAATTATGGAACAATTGTGGTCAGAATTTGGTGGTTCATGACCATTAATAGCGGTGATATGGGATGATAACAATTATAGGGGCTATAAGCCATGAATAGTGGTAATGGGGGATAATGAGCAACAATAGTATGGTTAAACAACTACTGGTTGGTGGTTTTTAAACATTTTTTGTTTTCCCTGGTAGTTATGAACGATGGTTGATAATGATTGTTAATTATTGCACTATGATTGCAGGATGAAGGGAAGAGATTAATTATCCACTATGATTGCAATTGACTATAGTGGTTGATATATCCGCTGCGAATGGTTGATAGTGGGAATCAGAATGAACATTGGTACTGATAAATATGTAAGGATGTCGTAGGAATCATTACTGTGGTGGAGATGCACTTCATAACAATACTCTAGGAATGGTGGGAACAGATATGGTTGATTAATGATGGTAATGGGAATCAGAGCAAATTGTATCAATTGTTATGGTGTATAAATATTGCAAATAGTAATGTTGGTTAATCATTGCTCATCATGATCAGTAATATTAATAAGTCATGGTCATGTTTGATAAACAACAATGACAACGACGAGCTGGGGCGATGGTTGGAAACTGGTAATGTTGGTTAATACTGGTTAATTAATTATAGTAATGATAATGGTCGATAGTGATTACTGGCTGATAGTAGGAGACAATGACCAACAAGAATAGACAGTTCAGACTGGTTTATATCTCATTAATGATCTTTACCGGTTGATCATAGGGGGTAATAGTCAAGAAGACTATTATTGACAAGGGGTTATACCAACTTTACATGCTTATATAATATAATACTGGTTAATAGTCATGGTTACTATCCGGCAGTAACAGGTGATATACCAACAAATGAGGCGAGCATATGTCAATCATTGTTTGGAATCATGTTTGCCAATGATTAGTAAACATTGACTATAGTGGCTATAATCTGAAGGGCTGTTCAATATTGCAAGCTGGGTTAATATTACCAACATCCATGGCTAGTGATGGTGAGTCATATTGGATGATAACCAGCAAATGCTCTGAAATATCATCGGTACTACAGTCTCAGTTCGTCCCCCAACCT
Organism: Symbiodinium kawagutii; assembly: GCA_009767595.1. Taxonomy (NCBI): domain Eukaryota; class Dinophyceae; order Suessiales; family Symbiodiniaceae; genus Symbiodinium; species Symbiodinium kawagutii. The sequence continues at coordinate 42,344 of VSDK01026176.1, read as the reverse complement.
CACACCTTCCAAGTTGGTTAAGCAAAGATGTTAATTAAGTGTAATCAACCAACTGGGAATCTTAAGTATAATAATCTTAATTAACCATTAATGCATTAGTCCTGGCGGCTCTCCTCCCATGCATCTCATCATTAAGCGCCTGAGTTTATGATAGCAAGGCACCTCGTGTGGCGTGCCAGGTTCAAGCGAGAATGATACCAGGAGCGACAACCGGTGAACGGGGGCTGGTTCACCACTATGGGGCCCTGGGTCGAGCCACCAACCATCCCAAAGACACGGGTAGGTGCCATGAATCCATGGGAGTTTTCGGATCATGGTTGGGATGTGAACACGTGCATGGTAGATAGACTGAGCTAGAGATATATACCGAAAACAGCCTGACATAGAGGGTTTTGACTCACAGCCTGACAACAGTCATCTACAAACGGCATCAACGGTGGTCCGCTGACAGGCTGGTCACAGGTGAGGCCAGTTGTGAAGTATCCATGATTTCAGTCTCAGATCTTTGAGCTATTGGGATGAGAGCTGCCCTGTGTTTGGATGCTTGGAATTGAGGACTCCACAACAACATGGGTCATCCCTATATTGTGGCCTATATTTTATCTCGGAGTCATTTTTTCACAGTCAATTGACTGTCATGTTTCGTTCACATTATTAACCCTTGCGAGTCATAGTGTTTTACTATACTCAATAGTACTTTGCCATCATGTACAATGACTTAGCATGAGATTTTGCATTATCGGTTGTGAATGTTTACTGATGTTTGCTGTATCTGATTCATGAAAGTCATTCTCTGAGATAGTGAGTCTGGCGAGCAAACAGCCCCCTCTGGACCCCAAGGCCACTGGAATTGCAGATGTCATGACTTAGAATTCCATTGACGAGCCAAATGATGTCATGAAAGTAGCAAGATTGATGATTTGTGAAACACTCTTATCTTCAACAACTTGACAGCTAAACACAATCAACAGCTTCGCTGAACCAGACCAGCAACTTCAGCAACTGAATTAACTAACACAATCAACAGCTTCACCCAAAAAAAGCAACTCAAGCAACTGAATGCACCAACACAATCAGCAACTTCACTCAACAATACCAGCAACTTCAGCAACTTAACCAACACAATCAGCAACATCATCACCATCAAACCGCCTCAACCCACCCAGCACCACGACGGGAACTTCACCAGGACGTCCTGTAAATGCGCCTCGCGCCGCGCGCGCGCAAATGACTCCGCCCAAGGCCACTTGCGCCAGTGGTGGGAGAATGGTCGAATGATCAGTGATGCTTCGCATTTTTATAGGGGTTAGAACTGCATTTTTCTAGGGGTTATAAACAGCATAACTAGTTAACAACCATCAATATTGGTAAACTATAGGGATTTACAAGCAACTGGTTAACCAACAAAACTAGGGATTAACATTGGTGAACCAACAAAAAACTATTTGTAACTAGTTATGAATATTTTTGGTTAACCATCTAGGAACCCTATTGCTTAACTACTTAACAACCATCAATATTGGTTTGCAAGAGGGATTAAGAAGCAACTGGGTAGTGGTTTAACAACCGCTGGTTAGAGGTTTTTCAACATTTTTGATTTTCTCTAGTAATTATTACCAAATGGTTGGTTGACTGATATTCTTCATAGGGGTTGAAACCACCAACCAGGATAATAGTCCATAGTAGACAAAGTATGAAAGTATTATGTCCTTAAGGATAGGTAATGATGGGTAATTATATTGTAGATCAGCAATAAGGATTCTAGTACTGTATGGTTAACAAGCAACAATAAGCATTCGTTACGTTTGAGCATTAACCACAATGCCTTATACACATGGTTAAGTAATGACGGTGGGCAGAGAATCTGACTACGTTTAATACCTTGAATGATCCTTAATCATGGCAAGAATGAATAGGAGTGAACAAAACCATGGAAATGGTGGACAAATCCAGGCGAATTCAATCAGATGCTGTGGATCCTTTCTGGTTAGAATCATACACAAAGTCCTGGATCAATTGCATGTCAGGTGACGAATTCGACAACAATGAATAATGGAACAGTTGCCGTAAGAATCGCCATAGATTATCAATTCCTTTGCCACAGTATTTTTTCCAAATCAGAATCACCAGAAGTTTCCAAATTCCGACGTTTTGCGATGACTTTGGGCATAAAACTGACCGAACATCGCCACAACTCACCCACCCCATGGTGTTTCCATGCGCTCCCGGGTGTGCACCTGGCCCTTGGCAAGTAGCAACGGCCAGGTGGAGCTGCAGCAGCCTGAGGCCACGGTGAATTGCTGGAGGATGTTGGTGGTCATAGTACCAGTTATATGAAATAGCATCATTAATGTTAGTAAATGACATTTATAATTTATAATGATGGTGAATCTTGGGTTAATTAACAATGGTTGGTTGGAAGTAAGAATGGTAAGATTAGTCGTACTGTTTCACAATGTTCAACAGGGTTGATGCTAAGTAACCATGTTGATGATGGTAAATCATAGAAGATTAGTGGTTGTTTTACAAGAGTACATGTGTGCACTAACCATCAGTAAGCATGTTGATGTTGACAGTACTTGCAAACTGACTGTTTGTTTTGCCTACTTTTGCTGCGACACAAGGCACAAAATCGGAAACAAAACATCATCAACCATCATTTATTATCCTTGATGTTTGAATTAATTGATGGTTAACAATGGTCAGTAAGAACATTAATCAAGGTTTCAAAATGATGGTAAATGATGGTTCGGTAATGGTCAATGATGGTTAGCTTGTGGTTATTAAGCATGGTTAATGGGTTTGTCCATTGATGATGGCACTTACAAATACCAACCATCCAAGTTTTATAGTCGTTAGTAATGACAACCAGCCAAGAGTAACCATGGTTACACCTTGGTGAACTAACCTGGCAATGGAAATTGACCATGCGTTTACCGAAACTCCAGCTATAAAATATGTGGATTGTCCATTGCCAGTCTGCCAGAGGGTAGTGATGTGTAGCTAGTGGCATAAACCATCACGGGAGTGAACAACTGTGAATGATGATTGGCTCGATGGTTTCGGACGATAAACAATCACACTACTTGATAGACTTTACTTAACGATTGTCATTTGTTGATTCGATGATGGTTGATTCATTATTGATTACTGTTATTTAATGGCAAGTGATGAATCCATGGCTAAGCGGAATTTATGATGGTTAATTCATGCATGATGAGTTAATGGTGAAGAATGTTTGATGGATGGTTATTAAATGGATAATGTTATAATGTTTATTTATTATGGTAAGTCATGCCTCGGGACGTTGAATGATGCTTGATGATTGATTGAACACAGAACTTCTTGTGGCAAACAGGTTAAACAACAGCTGATCAAGGATTTTGGTGATGGTCAATGATGGTAGGTGGCGAACAATGATGCTTGGTTAATGGTGGTGAATGACCCAAATGGTGGTTTCTCGAAAAAGGGGGCCCAAAAAATGGTTTGTCTACTACCTATAAATGATTGATATCGGATGATTCGGGGGGGTCCTTGATTTTGAGAAACGCTTAATGAAATCATGGCCGATGCTGGTCATATTCCAATTGTTGTCGGTTAGTCGTTTGATTGAACCTGGAACCACCAAACAAAACGAACATGTTTCTACTGAGAAACTTCGTTGTTGGATAGGCCCGCCCTCGCCTGGTCATGGATCCTGGGTAGCTTCTTTGGGGGCCACCATCATGGTGCCAGAATCTTCCTATATTAGCTATGAACATATGGTGGTTTCTCAAAATATGGGACGCCCAAAATGGTTGGTTTAGTACTACTAAATAACTATAGATGGATGATCTAGGGGTACCCCTATTTTGAGAAACACCCATATCATTTGACTGTGTGTGTGTGTCTTTAAAGATACCAACAATATCAACAAGCATTTTTGTACTAATCATATTCAAAAATCAAGTGAAGCAATGATAATCGTCAGTACGATTGGTGTCAGCCATTCCCAAAGACTATGAGCCATCAACGAACACCATTATATAGCTAGTATTGGCTTGTATTGTATCAGCGATTCTCGCCTTGGTGATTTACTCCTGGAATTAGCCACCAAGCAGGGGAATGCTCCCAGATGTGGGAGGGAAAGGCGGCTGTTGTTCAGAATTGTTTTCGGGATTAGATCTATATTACATTACATCCAATAATCATAAACTGGACATCAAAACGTTGCATTTTCATAATTGGAGATATTTGAGCTAATATTCACTGCTGTATTGGATGCTTCTCAAGTGACAAAGGCACCGTTCCACCTGGAGGGCCAAACTGCGAAGGATTCAGCATCGAGCTTTCTCCTACGATTGCCGCGATCAAAGACTAAAAATAATTCACTACTAAGGCGTGGGTACTCACTGATCGGGATTCGTATAATTCCTGGGAGTCCAGCACTATTAAAATGTTGGTCGATCCTTGTTTGGCACATAGATGAAAACCCCGCAGTTAAACAACCTGGTTGTTACCACAAGAACGAGTATGTAGTGAACAATTGAACGAGTATGTAGTTAACAGTTGCACCGTTGGAATCCAAGGGTACGCATAGCGGATACCACAATGTTGGTGGAGCCATGATGGACCGTGATGGATGCTCAATCTTTGTATGACGTGCTGCTGGTGGAGCAGACTGCTACATTGGAGGAGATCAAATTGGCTTTCAAACGAAGAGCTTTGCAGGTTCACCCGGACAAAGGCTGGGGGTCAGTTCCAGCCAACATGATCTCAGATATGAGGGAGATAACTTCAACATGTTCCAACAACGGATGAGTATGGCCCCCCCAACAAGCTAAGGGTGTTGGCCTAATATCACCAGTTGATAAGTGAACATCCCAACATATCCCAGCAATGATGCGGAGCCAGGTGGCAGCAAGGAGGCCTTTCACTCGGTGTACCAGGCACTGGAGATCTTGTCTGACCCGGAAGCGCGCAGGAAGTATGACGTCGACATGGCAGGTAGGCCAGCTGGGGCGCAGCCCAAGAGCCGTCCGGTCAGGAAGCCTTCAAAGAAAGATGGCCACGCAACCAAAACAGCGCAAGCAGCGAGAAAGGCCCCAAAGCAGAAAAGTGGCCATGTGAAAAGAGAGCCAACAAAACGCAAAGGGTTTCAGTCAAAGCAAAACAAGCTGTTGACCAAGATCCGTGATCTCTTGAAGAAGCTGCCTCGGGCAGAGCGGAACGATGTGATCGCCAACCAGTTTTCGCAGAAGCAACGGCTCATTCTGGAGAAGTGGATGGCTGATGCACAAAGGGAATCTCAGGCGCAGGAAGGAGAAGGACCAGCTAGTCAAGAGATGGCAGGACAGATTGAGACTGAACATCCGAACAGGCTGCACGCGACTAGTTGTGCCCTTGCTTTGCCAACTGTGCCAAGGATTACCTCCAGCGGGAAAATGATCATGCAGGCTTCTGCTGCCACTTGCCAGGCGAAGAAAACAAAGAGGAGAAAACATAAGAAGAAAGAATCTGAGGCAAAGCCGCGAGGCAAAGGCTGGATCAGAAAATACAGTTCTTCTTATACTTATTCTTATGAGGCGGGCATTAGCTTTGATGCGATTGATCTTCGCACAGGAAGTTTTGACTTGCAGACTGCTCTTGACTATTTAATCCTCCTGACAGCTGTGAAACAAAAGATGCAGGGCTCGGAATCAACTCAAGCAAACTCCTTCAAGGAACGCTTGCAGGTGGCGCTCGAATCATCTGCGTTCGAGCATGGAAAGAACCTTGCAGACCTCAGGCTGAGCTTTTCAGTTGGGATAAATGCGGGATTTTTGATTGGAGATTCCATGAGCTCTTACAGGACCCCCAGGGTGCACAGCTTGGAGAAATTCGCTAGGGTACGAAAAATCTTCGAGCCTTTCCGACAACGCTCACAAATCAACACAGGGGGCCGAAGCATTTATTGGTTTGATACACCAGACGGTCTTCAGCATATGTGGGGCCTGTATCAGCAAGCGGTTGCCGATGCATGGGAAGTGATTGGAAGTGACAGCACGGTGCTTCTCCAGAAGATGCGTGCAACCTATGAGGCAAGAAGTGAGTTCCGGAACACACAGTTGCAACGTTGGGAGCGGGGGCACATGGCCATGGAAGACAAGAATAGGCATCGCCCTCGCCATTTGAGAGTAAGGTATAGTCTTACTCCCTTGGAGCGGTGGGAGCGACAACAGATGGCACTGGAAGACCGTCGCAACAACAGACATGGGCCTGGGTCCAAGAAGTCAAAGCTGCATTTGAAATTGCACAGGCCTTCCAAGAAACTTTCCAAGCCTTCCCCATTGTTGGTTTTGAAGAAGCTTCTTGGGAGATGGGGGCGCATGTTGAAAATGGAAGAGAGGCTGCTCGACAAAGAGCGGCGCAGAGTGGTGCGACAGAGGAAAGCACAGAGGAAAGCCCAGCGAGAGGCGCGACTCAAGAAAGAACGAGAAGAGCGAAAACAAGCACAGGCACTGATTCGGGAACAACGTCTGAGGAGAGAAACCCTTCGCAAGAGAATGAGATCTGACTTGACTATGGACGACCTACTTGGTGGCATTGATGGGCAGCGAACGGAAAAGAACGAATTGCTGTATGTTGTTTTTTGTTAGTTGTTGAAAAGACATGTTTGTTCCAAAGCCTTGACCGCATCATTCGCTATCCAACATGTTGCACGTGGTGACCTTGCAAGTTGGTGCTTGGTGTCGACCCGGGGCATGAGGGATGCGTGGCAGCCGTGAGCATCACTGATATGATTCAATATCATCAATGGCTGTATATATGGCCGTCCTTCTTGATTTGCCACCTTCCAAAAAGGTATGAAATCAGTGGTGGGAAACGGTTTGAGCATCGTGAACCATCACCATATTCTCGGTGTACACCGTGGCTATGGGCACCGCACAAAATAGTCATCAATTCACATCATTGATAAAGTGGCCCCCACCCCACCCAGCAGCCACAAACATCGGCGAACAACCATCTAGCAACATGTTTTTCGAGGAGAAAATACGTGTTCTTGCTTTTGGAAAGAATTGTTCCTGTAAAACTCACCATGGACATGATAGATAGTCACTGCACGCAATAAACAGAGACAAGTTATGAAGGAGAGGAAACGAATAAGGATAGCTGTGCCCAGAGTCATGAAGTACAAAAGACTATTCAAAGGGATCTCATAGCAACGTTTCAACTGAGAACTTAGAGTTTTCCCCACTGCACTCTCAACTAAGTTTGCACCAGCTACCAGTGATAAGAGTTTCGAAATATACTATGAAATGATATTCAACACTATCAACCATGAACGTTTATGCACCAACTCACCCAACGAACCACTAGCTCAAAGTAAACTCAACCAACTGGGTGTGTGCCAAAATAGGTGTACCCCCAAAACCATCGGTTTATAAAGGATTTCCATACATCCGGGGTTGATAATTTTGACCCATACCCAACTGAACCAATGACAAGTTGAGTTTTCGCTCGCTGTTGGACGGCCACCAGGACTTCTCTGCTGCGGAGTGGGAGGTTCGGATCCACAGGTCGTGGCGCCCACTAAAGCAGAAGACATGGTTGTGGCATGTTGTGGGAGATAATGGTGGTTAGAAATGGTTTGTAATTAGTGGTTGCGACTGGTAATTAGTGGTTTGGTTAATAGAGGTTACTATGGGGATAGTAATGACTCATAATGGTTGGTCATCTTAAGTAATGGTTTATAGTGGCGAATAGTTGGAGTTAATGATGGTTTATGATGGCTAAAGGTATAGTTGACGGTCAATGATGATTCTTAATAAGGATTCGTTTGTGATAGTAAGAATCATTTACATGGTCGTTGTAATTCAATTATAAGTGGTAGTGATGGCTCGTTGATGGGTAGTGATGATTCTCCACTGCTTAGTAAATGGTTGATGATGGTTATAGTAGCTGGTAACAGCCATCATCAACAAGTAATTTAGAAACCATTAGTTACTAGCCATGTTTAGGGTTTAGTAGATCTTAATAAGCACCACTAAATACATGATCGTTTATTGGTTCATGATGCTATAACCATCATCAACCATTAAAAACTATCACTAGCCACTATTAACCACCAGTAACCACCAGTAATCATCATTGACCACCATTCACCATCAAAAACCAACTTGGTTCATGATGGTTCAATAACAAATTCATGGAGATCAATTTGCGGGAAAGCAAGGACGTGAGGGTTGAAGTAGAATTCCTTTGCTGCCATTCTGGTCTATTTCCGACCAGTTTTGTTTGCGGACCAGGTTTCCAGATAGTGGAGAGGTCTCATACTGTAAGTAAACCACAGGAGTATTTGGACGTGATAAGGATTCGGTCTCCTTTGGCGCCGCTATCGGCTGATACTTTCAACAGCAGCCGGGGCAAGACTGTTCGATGTCAAGGGCAGACGATCGACTGTGCTCGACCATCTTATTTCAGCCGGGAGGAGTACATTCAACACCTGTATATGATTCTGGGACGTGCTCAGATAACCGAGCTAGCATTGAGAATGCAGTCATTTAAGGTGTCCGATTTCTGCGCCGGCCACAATGTAGTGGGCTGGATGGTGCTTGGCCCGGACGGCTTTCCTGATGCAGAGAGCATGCGGCACGGGCTGGTGCCCCCAACCATGGAGGAATTGTTTGACAGAAGAAGGAGCAACCAAAATGCTAATCGATCCACTTGCAGGATCGCTGCGAGGTGCTGCTGCAGCAAATTGACTTTTGAATCACTAATTCTTGCTACTGCGCAGACAAATGACGGTGAAGTGGACTGTACGTTTCTTGCCTCGAACAATTTCCCATTTCTTTAAATCAAGTAATGGTCGGTCGGTTGCTCAGCAATTTGCCACTAGTGATTTCCGATTAAATGCGTCTTTGTAGAACTCTCATGTATTGACATGGCGTGGGCCACTACATGAACATACAATACGTAAGCGATTAAACTAGGTACCTCTTTTGGGACCCAGGGCCATGTAATAGACCCGTCCGCTTTGTTTCTTTGATTTTCTGAGACATCAACTACCATTATTCGAAGATGGTCTGAACTATAGGTGTTGGTTTGTTATTGACCACCCATCCAAAATGAGCATTTTGCATGAGGAAAATGCCAAGAAACAAGGATGAAATTGCCAAGAAACAAGGATACAAACATATCAATATGTTGAGATGGCCAAGCGCTACAAATTCAAAACATTTGCGCGATCCTTCAAAGGGCCCCACACATGAGAAGACAGACAATTGTATTGATTAATGTCTAAATGCGTGCCCAGGATGTGGTAAAACATCGCTCTTACCTACCCAATGTCAGAGAATGATCATTAAATGTTGATTATCGATAAAACCATGATGAGCCATAGTCAACCAGCTGGCTGGCCACTATCAGCATTGTTTGGAGGGAACTACCATGACTGTCATCAACATTGCACGCATTGTCATTCAAGAACCATCATTAAGATTCAATGTCATTGTGGAATTTTGCTCAGGTCCCTGTCAACCATTCTCGAACATTGAGAACCTGCACCCATCATCACTAATTGATCACTGGTTGACACGGGATTTTTTTGCGATGACATTGCCACCCCTCGAACCAGTTGTAGCCATCAGCATCATCATTGGCAAATGAACCATCAACTAACCATGGTATGAAACATTCATTGATCATTCAACAGCCATTTATGGTCACTTGTTCCTAACAAATGCATGATCCAAACAAAGTGATTACCCAATCATTACTTATTCATTGGTCAGTCATCAAGAATTCACGGTCAACCAAGGTTCCAACAATCAACGAAAAATAGTAATTAACGATTTATTCACCATTCAATGATTGCCGGGTAATCATCAATAGCAAAGTGATTAAATCATTTACTGCATGAATATCACTCAATTAACGCCTTATATTCATGCAAAATGATTGCCATTTACCATATTGGTTCACCAATACTTTTGCAGGCCATTTCTTGGGCGAGCTAAGCGTTCTGCACCAGGTTGATCCCAAGGAGACGGCACGGCCCCGGCAGCGGCATTGCGGTGTTGCGTGCGAAAACGATCAACCATATGGTTGTGGATCCTGAGGGCCAAGGAATGATGGCACACGGTTGGTTAATCATTGTTTTACTCACAATGGTAGGTGGTTTTTATTCATAATGATTTAAACTTGATTTTATTTGATTACCAGAACTAGCAACTAAGTTGTGTGACAATGATTAGCAAGTTTGTTCGTGATGATTATTGATGGTTAATGATGTTAGCTCATTAGTGGTTCATGGTTAAACTTGGTTCATTTGTAGTTAATGATTGGAGTTGGTTCTTTCAACCATTTGCAGATGCCATCAATTGAGCATCAACTATCTCCATCAAGATGGTTGGTGTTTTCCCAATATGTTCAAATCATTTTTGAATCTATATCTATATCTATATATATATATATGTTTTAGTTGAAGTGTTGTACTTTCTTGGCGGGGTGAAATTTCATTGATTCACCCCTTGCAACACCATTGGAAGTGCACGGTCCAGAGTTCTCGCCAGTGTCAACTAAACGAATTTATTAGCTATCAGATCAAATCGGTCAGATCTATCTATTTATTTGTCTATCTATTTGTCTATCTATCTGTCTATCTATCTATCTGTCTATCTATCTACCTATCTATCTACCTTTCTTTCTACCTATCTATCTATCTATCTGTCTATCTTTGGATTGATCTATCTAATCTATCCAATATTATTTTATGTATTTATCTTCTTATCTGTCTATCGTTCATCATCAATATCCACTGCTGATAGTTCTTCACCGGTACCAACTTTCCGTTAACCATCACCAACCATCAATAATGATGACAGCCAATTAGCCATCAATGGGCCATTGTTATCCATCAACATCCATCAAGTAACCTATCCATTTGCCACTAATCATGCATCAATGAACTGACCATTCATGTTCATTAACCATCATTCACCATCGTGAATCATTAGTTACTTGATGGTTCGATTTATTATCCTATCATCAACCATCACTAACTTAACACCAACTAATATGCAAGCATTAATTAACCACCATTATTGACCATTATTAAACCCCTATTCTGAAATCATTCCTTAACCAGGATTAACCATGGTAGTGGCTGGCTGGTGGTTCCAAACATTTTTTACTTTCCTTAGAATTTATTAACAAATGGCTGGTTGACAAATATTTTTCTGAGAGTCCCCAGGAACAGAGCAGAAGGCAACGACTGAAAACTCCAAGGAAGCTGAGCAGAAGCCAGCGGAAAACCCCAAGGACAGCATCAACAGCGCACATAGGGCTAATAGTTGTTTGATTAACGTCTAGCAAACAGTCATGGCCGGCATTTTTTCGAGAGATGTGAAAAGCGACATTTAACAAGCTGAGTGGTGTGCGTCCTGGGTGTTTTATCAGCAATAAAGCCATCAGCGAAGTCGCCACCTGCGTACTTTGAGCGGCAGCAACAGGCTGCAGAAAAAAGTTTCACAGCCTCAGACCTCGAAGAGGCAGCTGGGGCATACATGGCCGAGAAAGCTGGGTTGGAGGATAACATTGCCGACCGCATTGGCCCTAGCAGATGGTACAGCATCCAAACTCTGTACACCGCATTTCATCAAGTCATTGGACCTGCAAATAGAGGCCCCTGTGAAGAGCAGCGTCGCTCAGTAGACTGCAGGCTGGAATCCAGAGTCGACCTGGCCACTGGGTCGCGTACAGAAGGGTCAACGACGTGCTCTGGTGCTTGGACTCTCTTAAGGAGGGTCCAGGGCAAGTGGCAGAGGAGGAGCTCCTCAAAGATTGCAAACGCAATCCTTTGTATTTCTTCCGCTGAGCAAAAGACCGCTCCAAAAACTTAAGCTCCTTTTTTTCTGCAACATGAAGTCTTTGGTGCAGAGCTAGCCGAGATCAGGCGCAGCTTCAACATCAGCTTCCGGGCAAGGTTCGGAAAGATTCGGTGCAGGCACAACCAATGATTCCAATGATTTCTGGCGTATATAGCCGAGGATGGGTTGTTACCATGATTTTTCAATTTAGGGTCATCAGATTTTATCGCGAGCCCTCAACCGCCAATGTCCAGACCAAGTGAACGCCGCTGGGCACGAAATGGCGGTGTCTGATCCCACCGTGCGCCCCCATCCCAGAAAGCACCGCTAGACCTCAATTCCAATTCCCGAGCTCAGTGAGCACCGCTGCGCGTTACATGCCAGTGTCCTATCTCAGTGAGCTTTTTTGGTTTAATTCCAGAATGCCAGAGGATTTGCCAGATAGAAGGCCAGAAAGAATGCCTGAAAATTGTGCCAGATAAAATGCCAACATATGCTAAGGTGCATTTAAGATAGTCAAATAATTACTCTGATTTTTATTTTTTTGTCAGCCTAACAAGGGTGCATTTGAGGAACTTGAGGAAGTCAAAAAGTCAAATGGTTTTGGTTATTCACATGTCTTAGAACATATAAAAACCATCCTGACTTGTACTTACCGAAGTCAAACCAGTGCAGTGGAGTGGTATTTTGTCACTTGCGGTCATCCATCCATCCATCCATCCATCCATACATCCTCACATCCTGACATCCATACAAATACACATACACATAGACACATGCACATACACATACACAAATGCACGCATAGACGCATGCACGCACACACGAAACCCATACACGCGAGGCGATCACACATACACACAGACAGAAATATAGTTTGTGATCTCAGATTAGCGTTGTAGTAAACCTTTAAAGTTTTGATTTGTGACTTCGAGGACTTGAACAGTGTTGTTACCTTTACGTTGCAACTTCAAACTGAACTACTTAACTCCACTCTAGCACGTTAGTAAAATTGTGAGGTTTTAAAGTTATGACCTCAGCTTGCGGACCTTGTTTGAGCAAAAGAGCCCGTCCTACGCTTTCCAGTTGGGGGCGGGCTCGTGACCGCAAAGGAACGATATGATTTTTCATAGGGGTTGAAACCAACCATAACAAATAATTGTTGATTACACACTATTGAAACATCAATTCACCATGATAAACGGCTATGATTTCACCAAATAATCAACAAAACCATTATTTACCTCTATCAGCCACCTTTATCAACAACCTTGATTACCCATCATTCATGAAACCATTCGCCGAATTCAACCGTTGCAGTTCTTGGGTTTCAGGAGCTGCGCTGGGAGGAACTCCTTGGCACCGGCAGCACTGCTGAGGCGCACATCCAGGTTGACTAGCGAAGTGTAGTTGTAAAGTTGGAGAACCGGACTGATATTATCATCCGTTCTATAGTTTATCAACCATAATTACTATAGTTTATAGTTAATATCAACTAATGAAGTGAATTGTATAGTATTACACGTATAGTTATTATACGGTTGATAGTTACTGACCATCAACCATTCAGTATCAACCTCAACCACTACGGATAATTAGAATTATTGTAGTATCAACCCCAAAAATTTTGGTAGTGGGCTGCTATCAACCATTAGTTACTATTCAGTCAAGAGTGCGTACTTGACCATGATACATCGTTATATTCCACCATCAGTGTGATCTTGATCGTCACCACTGATTGTGAGCATTGGCAACAATGTAATGATATGGATCATTCAACCAGGATTCTTCATATTTTTTCTCATACCATGAGTTGGCTGGCGAACTTCAGCATCAAACTGATCAGCTGGGATTTCCCAGCATTCCAGTTTGTTGCAACTTGGTCCACCGTTCCATTTGGATGCCAAGACCGAGGGACTATTGGTTTGTCAACCAATGTGGTTGGGGAGCTCTGTTTTCGAATGGAAATCACTGTTGATTTGTCATGTGTTTAGTGTTTTCATGTTGCAGTTGATTTGGTGTGTTATTGTTGTGCGGTTTTTGAGCTGTGATTAATGACGTGCCTTCGTTTGTTTGAGACTTTGTTTTTATGTTTGAGTACTCTTTGTTCATTGTTTGTGCCCTGGTTTATGTGTTTGTTTGTTTGATTGTTTGTTTGTTTGTCTTGCTTGTGGCACATCCGTTCTGGACAAGAATGTGAAAGTGGACCATTCCCAATAGATAACAGATCTAAATTAGACATTCAGTAGGTAGAACCACTTGGTCACTGATCTACTCCAAGCGCTTAAACTTATACCCATACTGCAGTACTAGCTAACAAATCATTGAACGTCGGACATATAGCACTGCATAGTAGGTTCCATTCACTAGTAGTTTGTATCCGATTGGTTCCATGTATGCAACCAATGTATATTGAACACCCCACCGAAATCCCAACGATTCCAAAGTCATGCTTGATGATGGCTGGGTATAGTCAAGCTAGTTACCCCTTTGTTCGCTACTGGTAGTTACCAGTCACCAAGTGTCATGTTTGCTTCAACGTGCCCTTATTGTTGGATATAGTTCAATAGTCGTGGTTATCGACCTCTTACTAAAGTTCCGCATATTTTGTTCAACAATGTCATATTGATTTTTTTTGGTTCGAACTTCTTACTTACTACGGGTTAACCAACTAATTCCTTTTACACTAATCTCTTAAGGGCTATCTTAAGGCTTATGAATCAATTGGTTCTTGAGGCCATGGTGAATCAACCTTACTAATAAGGTTGTTCCCAACAGATTATGTATTCATCAACCTTATGGTTGAATGAAATCCTTTTTCGTGAGCTTGGCCCTGTTGTTTTCAAATATAATCCCAAATATAACCTTATTATAAGGATACCTTGTTACTTTGTTTATTGAACTGTTAAGATTATTATAAGGAAAATCCTCTGGGTTCTGTCCCCCGCTACCATGCGCTATTCGTTGCTCCAGGCCCCACCCTTGAGGTCACTGACGCCCAGGTCTATCGCGCTGCTTGGCACGGCACAGACGTGGCAGTGAAGAAGCTGCGCAGCACAGGCAGCGGCGTTTCGAGACGGCGTTTCGGCTGCGCATCTGGTGGAAGGTGGGCCCCTTTAGTTAGCTAACTTGGTAACAACTACCAGTTATGACTAGGGTTATAACTAGGGTTATAACTACCACTTTAGTTAGCTAACTTGGGTTAGTTCACTAGGGTAACTATCAGTTATGGTAGATATAACTATAGTTAAACGGCTTATGAATCAACTTATAACTAGGGGGGCCCACCTTGTGGAACGGATGAAGAGCAACAGGCAGTACAGATGGGGGTTTCTTAGAAGAGGGGTACCCCCAAAATGGTTGGATTATTATGAAACAAAACATGGGATGAATTGGGGTACCCTTATTTTGAGAAACACTATTTATGGTTCGTACGTAGTTGATGAAACTATGATAGTTGATAGCCGTCGATGATGGTTGGTACATAATTCATCATAGTTTTTTATATATGTTAAGATGTGTTCAGTATGAAGTATGTATTTACTATGAACAGTTTGTATGGACTTATAGTTGATCTTTATTGAAGGGATCATAGTGGTTCAACCATGATCATTGACAGCAATGTCAACTAGATGTGCAGTTCATAGATATCATAGTTTATTATTTATGTATGTTTGGTATAGATTGTTCATTTACTATAGTTTGTATTTATCGTTGATGAACATATCGTAGCTGATCATAGTAATAGTTGACAACAATCAATATTTGCTGGTTTCTTATGATAGGAAACCCCAAAGGTATGGTTGGTTTAGTGCTATAGATGGATAGTTAATCTGGGATGATTTGAGGGCATTTCTTTTTGTGGAGCACCCATATCATCTATTGATGATGTCCAGTGTGCTCAAGAAGGTGGATGACTCTTTGGTGTGGTGGGGCAATCTGAGAAAAGCAGCAAAGTCTGCTATGGATGCAACGGCAGCGAACCCGTCTGCAGCTGCTTTGGGCCAAACGCTGCAAGTCAAGCTCCAGGAAATGTTTCAGAGCCAAGTGCAGCTTGAAAGGATCCGAATGTTTGGAGGAGGCTTGAGCGAGATGAAGGCCATTCTGAATGCCTTCGTCCAGGACTTGGTGCACATCCAGGATGTTTTGAAGGGCATCACTGCCATGACCTAGACATCCATACCTCAAGATTCTAGTCTTCGCCTTCTGATCGACTTCTGTGAGTTGATCCCTGCGCTTTGTTCAGAAATATATGTCAGCATACTGCGTTCCAGTGACTTTCTTTTCTTTTTCACTGTTTTCATTTTCAACACTGTTTGATCCTGTTTCTATACTCCTTGGGTTTGATAGTTTTTTTTTTGTCCCTGTTGCGCCGTCTGAGCAGGGTACCCGGATCGCTGTTAGATCGGACAGATAAGACAGAATAAGAATTAACTTTCCCTTGTACGGGTGTGCAAGGATTGGGAGTGATGTGAATTGGCACAGCTGCAGTGTGGGTTTGAGCTATCATTAGTCATTCCTATAGACAGTCTGTACCAATTTTGACAAATGTTATCATCCAGGTAAACCCTACTCAACCACTACATTCTGGTAAACTAACATAGCAACGGAAAATCCACCAACTAATGATGGTTTCCCAGGGTTTCTCTTAAAATATGCTGATTTTCCAATTGCTATGTTAGTTTACCGCAGTGTAGCTGATTCAGTTCCTTGTGGCTTCACCCCATGACCCCAGCGAGATTTGAACCGCGCTCCAGGACAGCTCAGCACCGAATTCCAGCGCGAGATTTCGGTGTTGCTGCGCCTGTCCCTTGGTTCCGGGGAAGATTTCTCGGCCATACCGGGGCAGATCTTCCCTCAGGGCCAGGGAAACCACCGAAACCACCGAAGATGGGTGTGCTAATGGTTCGCATTCATGGTTCATGCTGGTGAATGATAGCAAATGCCATTCGTGAATGCTGGTTGATCGAACTTTTGATAATGCCTAGCCCTGGTGAATAGGAGTGACAATGGCTCATCACATGTTTTCTTGGAAGGGTATTGGTTTGCAGTGTTTGATAATGTGATTGATAATGGTTTGTAATGTTTCACAAACATGTTTGGACGGAGGTTTCTGTAACCATGTGCAATAAGAATGGGGTATGAAAACATAGTGCTGCGTTTGGTTTTGAGGAGATACCTGCACCGATGAAGGTCCCAGCTCGTGGTTTAAATGTGCCTACCCCCCTGTACTCTTCTACATAGCCGGCTGGAAAATCCGAATCCAACTTCATACAGTGGTACATCAAAAATGCTTGACAACACGGGCAATACAGGATTTGATCATCATCGTACGAAAAGATGAGCGTGCAAGCAAACAAAAGCGTGGATGACCGCTGCGGATGCTGCTCCCCAGCCAACATTGGAGTGGATCCAAAGCCAGTACCTTTGGTAAACATCCTGACCCTGACAACATGGGGGTGCATCCATGGCTATGGTGGTGACCCCCATCCTTAAAGATCATCGTTGCTAGGGGAACCAAGCAGCTATGGAGGTACATCATTTATTGACACATCCATTTTAGTAGTTGTTGGTTATCAGTCTTGAATTGACCATCAGTTTGTGACAGAAGTAACCATTAGTTGACCAGAACTAGGTGAGCATGAGTGACCCTTGACCAAATTCTCTGCCTTGGAGTCATGGCCGATAGTCACAGATCTTGAGCTCAAAGCCCATGATCCTTACAGGAGCTTCCCAAGCTCCTGCAATATGGGCGAAATTTGGGAAACAAAATGTTGCTGAAGAACTTCTTCCGCACAGGCGGCATCAGAGAGAAGGTTGGACTCTTCGTTGGGCTTATTAAGAAGGGCATTAATCTTAATTACCACGCACTGCCGTGGCGCCAAGGCGAAGGGCTGCCTCCGCACTGCTCGCACCAACGGCAACGCTGAGTTGAGCATTGCAGAAATGTGACAACAAGCGCAACAAGTCGTGGAAGCGTGTCAAAAGAAGAAGGTTGGCACCTTTGTTTTGCTGCTGTGGTAGGTGGAATTAGCGAGCGGAGAAGGAGCCGTCAGACGGCTCAACTGAGGGCTCCGCCTTCTCCGCACAGAGCTCCTGACGGTGGAATTCATGAACGAACTTGGGTTCCAGCAGCTCGCAAGATGCTCCGCAACAACAACATTGAGGAGGGGAAGCTTTGCCAACACTATCATCATCAACCAGAACCAGTGTTTTATGTTAGTTGTTGATTGTCATGGTTGATCATATGATTCACCATAAGCACAGCCAATACCAGGTAACCAACCAGAACCAACTTTAGTTGTTTTTTAAATTGACCATCAACTCACCAGTATTCTTCCATTAAAAACCTATTCGTTAGCTTATTATTAACCATTATCACCAGCCTATTAACCATTATAACCAGCCTTTTAAGCAATTTAATCAGCTTATTTACCCTTCTAACCAGCTTGTTTACATACATTGACCATTGGTTAACCTATCAATGGACCATTCCTTCCCCCATGGCCATGGCCGCCCCTACAAGCGCAATGGACCGCCACCGTTCGTTCAACCTGCACCGTTAGGCGGCATCCGAATTTGGTGCTCTTCATGGGGGCTTGCACCAAGGTGGCGGCGGCAGATGGGTAGGGATGGGTCAAGAGCTTCATCAACCAACATTGAATCTCGTTGGTGGTTTCAAATATGCTTAACTAGCTGGTTAGTGGCTAATGATAGGGGATAACAACTAGCAACTAGAGGGAATATACCAACTATAAGGCTATGGGTCAATATTCACCAACCAATTCTAAGAGGGATGACCAACCAATAATAGGATAGGAATAACAATAACTAAATGATAGGGGAACAAATATTGTTTATGTTCCCTAGTAGTTATTAACAATTGGTTGGTTGACGAATATTTTTCATAGGGGTTGAAACCACCAACCAGCAATGGTTAACAATGGTAGGTCCAATGTTGGTTGATAATAGGAGGTGTTAATTAGCAAGATCACAGGATATACCAACTAAATATGGGTTTACAATTGTGGTTTATATTGTGGTTGATCACTGGTCAATATTAATTGATTAACGATTCATAAGCCCTAACAAGTGGTTGACTAGTTGGCTAATGTGGTTGACACAGCTGGGGAAACTAACAAGAATAGGAGATACAGCAACTACACTGGGCTATGGGTCAAGATCATCCAACCACAACCAACCAATGAATGGGTAGATGAACATCCCAACAGCGAAAGACTAGTTTGGTTGTTTGGGGGATGTGAACAGCTGGGGCACAGGGTTTTGATTCATAGCCACAAAAGGGTGGATGATGATTATGATTAAGCTTAATGACCATGGCTACTGATAGTTTAGTATTAACCGCGGTTGATGATAGTCTAATGACATAATGGTGAATACAGATAGACAATGATTTTTGATGCTTAAACATGCGGTCGAAAATGATTTACAGTGGTTAATGATGGTTGGGCATGGTCATGGTGGATGTCACTTATTATAGATAACACTGTTCATTCATCCTTGTCTAGGCCCTCTTGCTATTTGTTTACACCAGAAGAGTTCCACAATGACTAGACAGGTAAAGCATCCCACAGGACACGACCTGGTTACTCCAAAACATTGCGAAAACATACCTCCAAATATATTCATTCAAAAGTGATAGAAGTCATTGAACACTACAACATGTTAATCCTCGCACTGTTGCTTATGTTTTTTGCCTTCCCCGCAATCCCCTAAGGTGTGGTTTGCGTGATATCGAATATGAGGGATATTCTATTGACTTCAGGATGGCTGCATATGTGATTATATATAATTATATATATTTACTTATTTATTTATATACACATATGTGTCAGGTTGTGTGTGTGTGTGCGTGTTTGTGTGTCCCCTTGTGGTTGATGTTTAAGCCATACCCTTGTGGTAGTTGATTGTTATTCGTTGCATCCACAAAACCCATCATCGAGCAGGATGAACAATGTATATAATTAGTGATGGTCAATGCTGAACCATGATTGCCGATCATCAATGCCCCTCGGTAAACTAACCTGCAAGCTGGAAATCACCTTTTTTAGAATTATTTAATCATATATAATTGGCAAATTTTCTACATCCAGATCAGTTTACTGGAGTGCAACCATCATTAAACATCATTTCACCATCATGTAGCCACTACTTAGCCACCAAGTAACCATAAATTGATCATCAATTCAGTTTATGATTCCTCATTCATGTTCCAGGGTTGTTGTTGTTGTTGGTTAGCCACCAATTGCCAATCATGAACTGTGAATTAACCATCAAACATTCATGATTCTACAACCTATGTTTTCCATCAGTAATCATCATACTATCGCTAATCAGCCTCAATCATCACCAAACACCAAGTAACCAAGCATACAATTAGCCACAATCAACCATTAGCAATCTCTCGGTTGGTAATGATTCATAATAAACCCATAGTAATCAACCATTTCCAACGGTAACAAGTACCCTCTGGCAAACTAACCTGGAAGCTAAAATCACCATTTCTATAGGAAAAAACGGCATAAAAGGAGTGTAACAACCAAGTAACCTTGTTGAGCATTTCTCAAAATAGGTGTATCCTAAATCATCCTTTATTAACCATTTATAGTACTAAACCGACCATTTTTTGGGTCCCTTGAGAAACCAGCTGTTGCTTGTTAAGCGTAATAACCATCAATCCCAAGTAATCTTTGTCAATTACAATAACCAACCAGTAACCAAGTAACCTTTTATAGGTTGTTACCTTGTAACACTCCTTGTATAGCTTCTATAGTTGCTTGTTACAAGTAAAATCACCATAAAAGGAGTGTAACAACCAAGTGATTGGCCTCCTTGCCAATCCTTTCCGCCAGGCTCCACAGGCGTTGATTATCTCCGAGTTCTGCGCCGGCGGAACGGTCTTCGCCTGGGCCCCAGCAGCCGATTTTTTGTTTGGGCCGCGGGGTCACCATGGAGGGGTCATGCTGCTGTGATCAATGGCGCTGAATCACCATGAGTAACCAGTAATGGTCACGAATGATGATTACTAATACTAATAGTTACTGTAATGGTTACTACTAATGGTTTCTAAGACTGGTTGCGAATAATGGTTACTAGTAATGGTTACTGATGATGGTTGCGAATGGTGATTACCTAACGTTTGACTGGCCATGTATGACTACTAAGGATCAGTAGCCATTCTTAGTAATTAGTCGTGAATGTCCAGTTCTATCCAATATTACTGGTAAATAATTGTTGATAAGGATTTGTAGGTGTTTTAATAGAGATTATCACCAATGGTTGTTGATCCATATTGATAGCCATTAATGACCATTAGCAAACATGAATAGTCAATCACGGCCCAAAATGCTAACAACCACCATTCACCATTGTTGAGTCGGTCATTGACCATTGCTTACGATTCTCATGTTTGTGTCATCAGCACTCATGGGTTGTTGGTATTTTTTTGATGTTATGTTTCTTGAGTTTTTCTTGGAACCATTGCGTCTGAAGCCACGGCCGTGATCAACGAACATGTGTCACATTTTGTCACCATCATATTGACTATTGCTGTTCACTATCACAAGGGACTGGAGAGGGTTGTTCATGACTGTGATTGATGGCTGTCCACTACAAAGTAAAATGATAAGTTGACAGCTGTCATGATCATTATGAATTTGATGTACCAGTCAACATGTTCACATCATATATGGAAATATATAAGTATATATAGATATAATGTGTTGATGATATTGTGTAAAGTCAGTCGCCACTACCAGTTTTTATTCTGAATCTGTCCATTCATTAGCCGTTCATTTGCAGTAGCTATTTATCGTGTGCTTTTCAAGGTAATCAAACGCCACTAATCAGTATTGGCCATCCTTAACCATCAGTAACCATTATCAACCATTATCATGCATTTTGCTTCCCTTGCTAAAGAGAAGGTAAACTCTGATAAAGGCGATTTCTGTTCCCTTGGCGGATTCTCTTGACTTGGGCCTCTTAGTTCAGACCTGGGTCCAAGCCGCTGCTCTGACTGATAGTTCGGCTGGTCAAAGAGATCGGCTGCTCGTTGATGATAAACGGTTTGTACCAAGCGTGTCAAAGCCACAGCTTTCAGGGAAAAAGTGAAAGGAAATGATGACCAGTAGACCAGAAATTGACCACCCGATGACGATCACTAAGCGTCATGAACCATTGTCATTATGCCCAACACGATCCAAAACGAACTCTAGGAGACAGGGCCCAAGAGGCGGCTTCTCAATGAAAATTGCATGTGAATGGATGGTCATGTCCTGTTCAGCCTGTTTGTTTGCGAGTATCGATTAAAGCTATATATCACCTCGCCATTTACGAATACCTAAATACATCCGAATACTATATCTATATCTAAGAATTCACCAGCTACAACTATACATCATTTCGCCCTATCTCATTATACCTAGTACCCCTGTGTCACCTACTGGTCCCTAGGTCATTACTATATACCCAGTACTGTATCGATTTGGCTGTCAGTCAAAACCCTGTACCCCTAGTTCCCCTATCATTAACCATTGTTG
Organism: Symbiodinium kawagutii; assembly: GCA_009767595.1. Lineage (NCBI taxonomy): Eukaryota > Dinophyceae > Suessiales > Symbiodiniaceae > Symbiodinium > Symbiodinium kawagutii. The sequence continues at coordinate 19,957 of VSDK01026176.1, read as the reverse complement.
TCCCATGACTACTGTTGGTTATCATCCCCCATGAAATTGGTTGGTTAATATTGACCCAACTCGCCTTCTAGTTGGTATATCCCCTCTAGTTGCTAGTCTATAATTCTTCCAGTTATCATCATGCGGTATTAATTTATAAACTATTAACCAACTAGTTGACTGCCAGATGTTGCTATCCCCTCTAGTTGCTGGGTATATCCCCTCTAGTTGTTGGTTGTTATCCCCTATGATTAGCCATTAACCAGCTAGGCTTCACCATTGGTGAACTGCTTGACCCGGTCGCTCGCCATTGAAAAAATTCACCCAGCACCCGCCAGGCGCTGCTCCACCAGCGCAAGGACCTGCGTTTGCCGTGGCTTCAGCGGTTGCACATCGCCTTGGACGTGGCTAAGGCGCCGGGTGCCGGGGTGCGGAAGCTCTCCTAGGTGAGGACATAGGGGGGAAGCATGGTGAGGGTGATGATTTTTTGATGATGAAAATTGGTTTAGAATTATGGATTCAGATAATTTGATTCAGGTAGTTCTAATGAAGTCGTTTATAGTTGATTCATGTTGGCGGACCAGCTTGCATGGACAAGGATGGCACAGACAGGGCCCCTCTCTTCCACGGCTGTTGAGGATGGTCCGGCTCGTCCAGGCGTATGTGGTGCCAATGGTGGGTTGTCTAGCAATTCCTGGGGCAAGCTACCACAGACCCTCGGGGGCTCATCAGGAGCAGAGACATGATGGCAGGACATCTTTGGTGAGCTCCTTCCAGGACACACAGATCCACCAAGCTGTGATGTCGAAGGTGAATGCTGTTCTGGACAAGCTCTTGAAGCTCATGCTGACTCATGCTCATGAGGTTTCCAGAAGATGGCGCTACAACTTGGGCAGCTGAGAGACATCCGAGCGGGTTCCTGCGAGCAGCCAGGTCAGCCACTTGCCGTTGAAGCTGCCCAGCATTGCGGTTGGCATCCGATGCTCTTCAGCTTCGGCTGTCCACGCAGAATCATCATTTCAAAGTCTCTCTCGTACCCGAATTGTGGTGCTTTGGGAACCTATGTTGACATGGTGTGGGAAAGCCACTTGCCTTGTGGTTTCCCATCAGTTGCATGGAGAGGATCCCGGTCTGGTTCTGGCTCGTCCTGTCCAGTGCGGTGGGCCAAAGCGGTGCCAAGTAGCTGGAGAAACCTGAGTCAGTAGACCAAGGTGCCAAGGTACCATGGACAGCAGGGCCGGAGAAAGCCATGGGACGCAAGAAGACCAGAGCCGGCAAGCCAAATAAACGGGGCAAGGACCGAAAGAGAGCCGAGGTGCTTAGCTCCAGAGACCCAGTGAATGCAGAGGTTGTTCTGGCTGGTGCTTGTCCTAATGGCAATTTTTGTTTTGCGTTTTCAATGGCGCCTCTTGTGCAGCAGCCATCGGTCCTACATGTACGCTCCGGGGACCGCTCCTCTGGACATTTTGACACCATAATTGAATACCAAGGCGGAACAATGTATGATGAGGCTTTCGCCCTATTCTTGAATACCAAGAATCAATCAGCATATGAGAGTTTCGCAAGATTTGTTGTCGACGTGTCTGGATGCTACACACCTAGGGGTCAAAGTTGGTCAGCATGCTGTTTTTGGACAGGGATATCATGTCGCCGATTGCCCAGGGGGCAGACATCTTTCATTAGTTGAATCAGGCCATTTTCGAGAACCGTCGGCTCCAGATTGTGACATAATGTGGCCAGGTGCCCCGCTCTTGATGTACTTGTCATTAGTGTCATCATGCATGGCTGGGGTGCGTTGCAATCTTTGAATCCATTTCTGTACACACCCGACTTCAAAATGCAATAGCCGGATGGCCATCGCAAATCGCAGGCAAAGGATATTGGATGGTGACTAGTTCAATTTCAATGCTTCAATACTGGTGAATCAGCCACATATGCTGGTGGAGCGCAATCGCTGATCAGTATTGCCAAACACATTCTTGATGAGCTGGTTACATCATTTTGGAGCCTTAAACAGGGTTCCATCATGTTTGGTTGTTTGATTCTATGAAGCAAGGATGGTAATTTTGAACCAAGTGTGAACTAACGGACATTCACTAGGGTGACCTTTACGTTATGTACGAGGGTCAGAAACCTGCAGCTGTGGTGAATTTGCTGTTGGGAATTTCACCGGTCCATGTATGTGTGTGTGTGTGCAAAGTCAATTCAAAGTACCAGTTTGCATGTCTTGGAAAGATTGTGGCTAGGCTGTTTATGGAAGCTTGCCAGCAGGCTGAAAGCTGTTTCGAGCCGAAACCAAACATGTAGATGGGTAGGTAGATGCGCCGCCCAATGATTGCCAGATGTCTATGCATAGCTGTGCAGTGGAACTCGTCGTGTACAAACATGTTACGACAACCCAAACATCGGGACCTGGTGTTGTTATCCGAGAATCGCATGATTGCTATCGTCATGACCATTCTTCCAACGGTGGGTTTGATTCAAGTCATTGTCCGTTGTTGCGAATCAGCACATGTTGGTTACATACTAGTGACTAAAGAATATATCCCTGTCGCACTCATGTTGTCACTGCCAAGATCACCATTGATTATTGACAATGGATTTTATTCATGTCAAGTATTAGTTCAGCGGCTATTTGTGTGTTGTAGCTAATGATGATTATAAATCAATTTGTAGACACATTTTCAACCTGTACTTATTGGTGATCAATGTCAGGATATGTCAGGTAACAGAATTGATCCTGATATTGAACCTTGTTTTATCAATGTTGTTGCTCGTATGGACGATGTTTATTCAATTATCCGGATCGTCCACATCATCAGATCGACCTGAGATCACCGGCACTACTACAGCAATGTCAATTATCACCAATCATACCAGTATGGGGGTCTCTCAAAACAGGGGACCCCAAAAATGGTTGGTGGGTTACTATAATGAATGATTTACATTGGATGAGTTGGGGGTACCCCTATTTTGAGAAACCACCCATTCATCAGCACTAGCTGATCAATCTTAGACCTTACATCGACACCCTCGTGGAAACTAACATGAATCCTTCCAGCGCAGGGTTGGAAGTGATATTTCCTTTCAGCTTTGACGGATCAAGGTTAGTGTCCAGCAGGGTATTAGTTCAAACAAGTATTGACCCTTATTATTCATCATGGTTGGTCAGACTATCGTCCCAGGCTACCGCTGGGATCTTGTCAAGCAATGTTATTGATCAAATTCACCAATCTACCAACATGATTTATTGATCAACCTTGGATCTATATTAGTTTATTACTCACTAACGAACTTGGTTTGATCGTCAACGCGCCACTGAGGGGATGAACTTCCTTCATAGACGGCAGGCCATCGCGCTTGGTGTTGGTGGGTGTCAGAAGCCAGCCATAGCTAAGCATCATAATGACAAACTCTTGGTAAACCACCTATTTGACGATTGCCGTCGATGATTCCCTTGATGATTGCCTATTTGGTGTTGCCGAAAGCCGACATTGCTGTTCCATTGGCACCACCTCAGTTACATGCGGTTTCTCAGATTGTGTCAAATTTATACACCGACGCAAGGATCTTTTTGCTACCATGACGTGATTTTTGATTTGATTGGTCGCTCCGTGATCTTTCATTGCCATCAGTTGGCTTTTCTGAGTTGTTTGTTTTTTTCTGCCCATGGTACGCCTAGGCGGACCATGCGCAATCCCATGTCTCACATGGATGCAAGTTGGAAATTGTAAAAAGATGATGGTTAGTGATGGTAAATACTAGCGATTGCAATAACCAATCCTACATGAGTGACTGTCTATACTACTGACGTTAATGGTGGATGTTGGCGGGTTCATTTGGTGCTAGAATTGCTGGTTGGTTCACTATTATCACCTAAGTGGTCGCTGAAGGGTCAATCAATGGTTCACTGCTGGTTAAGGGCATTTTCTGATGAACAAAAACAGTGCTTGTAAATTTGTCAGTACAGACAAATGTGCCAGGTGGAATGGTGACTACATGACCAGTATTTTATTAAATCAAACGCAACGCGTGGATGGGTAGGGTCAACATCTCACCAGTTGGTCAGGTCCTTGATTAGTCAAGAGCCAGGGCACCAGGGTACCCAAAGGCCACCCAAATGGAAATCGAATCCATGGATCCATGAACTTCTCATACATCTCAAAGACTTACTGTACATGGAAATCCTGTTGTTAAGATAGATTAAGATGTCATCTCTTCGCACAATTGATCACTTACTGAGAGATACACGGAAGGGCGACCATTTGCTCCTTACTCAGTATCACATTCCTAGCCCTCAGAGTGGCAATCAGGACAAGAAAACTCATGTGCGCGCGTAGAGAAGATAAGATGGATGTTGTCATGCATACTTAAAATTACAATTTTGCAAATTCCACCGCACAAGAGTACCCAACCCTCCAGTATCTATCGACAGACTCGAATAAGCGCATCTTTGGTCAGCACTGGAGATCCATACATACTAGCAGCTTGACCTCCCAGTGTCTATCATGATTCGGTATATGTTCAACTGTTCTTGGTTGCCGTTGTCATCTAATTATAACGAAACAGCTTCCCTAACCCATCCTGAAGTATGATTCATCTCATGGAGGGTTCTGTTGTTCGCCATGATCTAGAGATTGAATCGTCATTGAATATCATACACAACTCATATTTGTCATCATGAACCGTGATTACGCATTATTGGCCATCAGTGCCAGTGTTCACGATGTTAGGACCGCGAAATGAAGTCAGCGACCACTATTCACCACCATAATGATTCGTTCTTGAAACGATTGTTTGCTGTTCACCATTACCAACCATCATGAACGATTATTCATCATAGCAACAACCGTCACACTCCACTATAGCCAACCAGAATCAACCACAATCACTCATACCCAACCATAATCAATCCCCTTATCAACCATAATAAACCATCAATCGACCATACCAAACCATCATCAAGCACAACCACAATAAATCATCAATATCAACCCCGATCAACCAAAATCATAAACCATCAATATCAACCATCAACGAACCACTAATTGAACATCAATCAACCATTAACCAACCACAATTGATTCTTTCCCGTGGTTAATTGATTGTGGTTGGTGAATTGATGTTAACTATTAATCATCCACAATCAACCATCAATGAATCAACCATTAATCATCCATAATCATCCATCATCAATTCTGCTTCTGATGTTAATTAACCATTGATGTTAACTATTAATCATCAAGTAATCAACCATCAAGTAATCATCCATTAGCCAACCATTAGTCATCCATAATCATCCATCATCAACCATCATGTCTGCTTCTCAGCCAGGATCTGAAGCAGAAATCCTTAACTATCATCCATCTCATCCATCATCAACCACCATTATTCCTGGTTAATTAACCACTAATCATCCATTAGTGGTTAATTAACCATCTGGATCCATCATCCTTAACCTGCAGGATCTGTGGCGCGGTGCCATGGCGCCAGGTGGTGCACCGCGATTTGAAGTCGCTGAATCTGCTGCTGGCGGCGCCGTTGCGCGGCCCGGAAGACCTGCCCAACGTCAAGGTGCGCCAGCGCCGCGCCGGGGCGCGGGCACCAGGGGGCGCACCACGGGGCTGCGGTGAATGGATCGCGGGTGATGTAAGCAACTAAGGAAGATGCGAATTCTGGGAGTTGCGGATGGGTTTTTGGAGGGATTTTTTTGGAGTTGCTGATGGATTTTTGGATTTGCGGCGTTTGCGGATGGTTTTTTGGAGGGATTTTTGGATTTGCGGGTGGGTTTTTGGAGGGTTGGCGATGAGATGTAATGGTTGAGTAGTGGTACTGGCTAATGATAGCTAAGGGACAAGGATAATGAGAAAGTTCAATGCTGTTCTAACGGTGGTTGATGATATCTTGTGGTGGTTGATGAAAATTGCAGATGATTCATAGTGGTCAATAACACATGGCTATTGATAGCAATTGATGTTTTTTGGTCGGTATAGCCGGCAGTATGCTCTTATCATCAATGATATAATCATCGCTTAATTACTAGTGGTTGCTAGTAGTGAACAGGAGTGTTGAAGAACCAGCCAAACAACTCCTTAACACGGCATGCTTGATCATATTCAACTGATGGTTGCTTGCTGATTGATTGTGATTGATTATGTTTCTATGATGAAGTTCAATGATTAAGAGTGGTGAGCAAAGTTTGAGAAGTGGTGATAATGATTGAATTTATTACATGTCCATACCGACAATAGCCACAAATTCTGATGCGTCATGATTCTGTACAATCAGACAGAATATGCCACTACAAAATCTACGGATAGACACCCTTCGCCTAGCAGTGAAGTGCCCCAGATCCAACGAGGGGACCGGTTCCCTACGAGCAGGTACTGTCTAGCTCGCAATGGACATGCCGAAACCACCTACTCGGGTAAAATTGATTGTCATTGCGAGTTTATGAGCGATGCCATTAATGTTGTCGGCAAGATCAATGCTGTTGCTATTCTTGTAGCTATCATCATGATATCATGCTTTTGTTTTCGTACTTACTTGTATCCAGCTGACCATTGTTGGGTCCCCAAGTGTGCTTTACCGCCCAACTTACCAACTTACAGCCAACCACGCAACCAACTGACCGACCAACCAACCAAACAACCATCATTCATATATGTTTATTGCTATGCCTAATCATTGTATATTGACCTTTCATAAGATGCGAAGGTACATAGATTACCCATGACACCCTCCAATCTCTATTATGATTTGTGATCCTATGAATCTACATTGCTTTTTTCCTTGGAGCCATTGGCATACAGTGTACCAACCATCACTTGCTATAGTCAAGGAGTATCGCAGATTAATCATTAGTTTTACAGCTCCAGGCTGGAAAGGGCTTCTGAAGGCTTATTGGTAAGGATCCATATTACCCATATCAAAGACATTACTATGCTGCACAAGCAATTCTTAATCATATGGTTTTATCGTTGGACAGGATTAGCTAGATCTTAATCACTAGCTACATTAACCATATAATACCATCAATTGTTATCCATTAGCTATAGATATTATTTTCCATGATCGACCATCACTAGTCCCACACCGCTCTTTGGCGTTGCAGGTCTCTGACTTTGGTCTCTCCAGAGCCTTTCCTTCGGTCTCGGCACAGCAGGCGCCCATGGTCGTTCCTGGAAGGTACCCAGATGTCTACCTGTAGATTCATTTGGTGGTTTCTCAAAATAGGGAGCCCAAAAAATGGCTCGTTTATTACTATAAATGACTATTATGGATGATTTAGGGGTACCCCTATTTTGAGAAACACCCATTTGGATGTCGTACCAGTACTGGGAACCCAGTTGTTCTTCCTGTTGGTAAGCAGAGGCAACACGTATGCAGCTGGGGCTTGCATACCTGGGAAGCAAAGCAACACGCTGTTGACCACCGCTACAATTTTGATAGTGTGTATACGCAAAACGCTTGAAGCTTGTCAGTATATTTATTCAATCTGTCGAAAATTGCCGGAGCAGCCAGCAATGATGTGCAGATGCTCACACATTAGGATGCCCATTCTCCAATAATTCAGACCTTTCTGCGAGAGCTGGCAAATTGTGATGAGCTGGGTGTCCCTGGCGAACACCACTTGCAGCCTGATTTTCCTATCCTCTTTTCCAAAACCGCTTCCAGCACAGAAGATTGCTTGTACACAGCAAAGCGAAAAAGAAAGCAGACAGTAGACAGAAAAGAACAGCAAAAACATTGCGGACAGCAATCAAACCAAAGGCAGAGCAACACAAACAAAGGAACCAGATGAAGCAGCAGGCCAGGATGGAAGACTGACAGACCTATACTGAATGCAGCAGAGTGAAAAAAGGCTGCTGTTGAGTGTCAGTGCTTTTGACCTTGGCCAAAAAACACCCCGACCTGAAAACACACAAGCCTGTTGCACGACCAAAGGCATTTCTTGAATGAAACAAACTCACCTTTTGCGAGGCCAACATAGGCCAACCCACTTGTTGGAAGGAGAACATCACCCAAATGTTCATGACAAGAATCTCATGCGTGGTTAACCCCAACACGCCCATGTGGTACTTCCCCACCTTGAACCCTGGCGGCCAGGTGTGCATGACCAGCGGCGCCGGTACCTACCACTGGATGGCTCCTGAGGCACGGCGGAGCGGTTGGAGTCATAGCTTCGGAGATGCGATGCTCCGGACCACCACTGGCAATGATGGATGGTGGTTTCATTGACATTTGGCTATGGGTCAATATTAACCAGCAAATACCAGCAATAATGGGGGATAATGACCAACCAATAATAATAAGGAAAACAATGGTTAATGGTAGGGAACCAGGGGTACAGGGTTTTGACCCACTGCCATATGTAACTATCAAAATGGCTCGGGTTTAATGAGTCAAACAGAGATTAAACATCAACCACCACTAATATTGGTTTCCGTGGTAAGTGGTAGCTATTAACAAATGGTTGGTTGCCTCATATTTTTTCGAAAGGGTTGAAACCACCAACCAGATGATGGATGGTGAATGGTTTGCAATCAATGATCATCAGAACAGATACAGAACTATGCATATTGTTCTTAACCGTTCTTAATCACTGTGAACTATCATTGACCACATAGGCATGTTTAATTGACCTTGCTGGTTGACAAAGAGAGACAGAATGGGGAGGTAATAAGGATTAATGTTTCATTTGGGATAGTGTGGCCATCCCGACTTTGAAAAGCACGGGGGATAATCATTGACAACAAGAATTCAAAATTATCAACCATCATGACCATTATATATATTTTTATAAGATTATTGCCAAGTAGTGTGGATTCAGTAGCTATGAGACACACCCAGCTGATGAACTCGAAGTATCCTTGATTGCGAAAGATGGGCATATGGTCTACCTGCAAAAGATACGGCATTTCCTACCCAAATATTGGTTTTGATTGGTCTCCTAGGAATCATACTTTGCTAGAGACTTGAAACTTGTCTGAAAACATCACGGTATTGTTGATCCTGCGAATTTCACGACAGGTTGGTCTTTCACAGCGCCAAATGGCACGCACCACCGAGAAGTACATTCTTTCAACGGGCGTACCTCAAGTTTTCCACATTCAAAAACGATCCTCTGGAGCTACCCAGTGAGAACTAGCAACGGCCACTATGAACGACAGTCACCAGGATGTTAAAGATGACACCATTAAACATCACCCGCGGCAATTCCAAGATTAAATCTAAATGATCATTTCACGCTTGGAAAATCCATCACCAACCAGATAGGGGTACCCAATCATGGCTTTTGCTCGGGTGCAGGTGCTGTCCGGGCAAAGCTATGATGAGAAGGTGGGGTCCATTGCTTGTGTGCCCATGGCAGCCAGGTGGTCGGATCGTATCCTGGTGGAGCGGTTAGGTAGCTGGTCAATCCACAGACAAATGCTGTGCGTGTGCTTGTGGGTATAAACATCGTTCAGCACTAAATCAGCCGCTGGTGTGAATACCAGCAATATTTTTGGTAATTAGTTACGTGCTACAATCACAAATTGCAGTGGCATCGGCAAATCGCAGTTGTATCATGCCATTGTTTCATGTTGAAACTGAAACATCAAAGTTGGGGTTGCGCCGGACAGCTTGAGTTGAAAGATATCCAACATGTGCATCCAAGACAACATTTGAAAAGCAATTTAACAAACAACACGGGTTGAATGACTGTTTTAAGCAATGGTGGGAATATCATTAATTAGTTCTGATTTGCCATACATGGTCTACCCTCAAAAATGGTGTTTTTGCTCTGCTGGCGGGCAACTGGGAAACTGCAATAGTCCCGGTAGTACAGAACTAGTGACATGGTGATTCAGCTTGTGCACATTCTATATTGTGATTCACCTTTTCACCTTTTCTGTCCAACAAATCACGAGTATGGAACCAGTTAAATGCCGGTGATCTGACCCATAACCAGCTAGTGGTCGTTCAGTGATGATTACTAAGCTGGTATTAATTGGCACTTTTATCATCTCACGAAGTAGAATTCCTGATTGCCATTCACGGATAGTCATAGTATGTAATAGTAATCAAGCAATGCTTGGAACGGTGAAACATGACCAGGATTGCTAAGGTTTTGCTCAACCGGTAGTTGGAGATCAAGAAAGGGTCTTGACCGCTGCTGTTGGTATCTTCAAACTTCAATGTGTGTAATATTTTTCATGATTTGTGGTCATGTTTTTGCATTTTGCATTGGTCTCATTTATTTTATGAAATAATTATTTATGAGAAGTACGCACACATGTGGATAGCTCATCAGATCAGGGACCGTCCGGTCCGGTCTGGTCCTGTCACGGGTTTGGTCCGGTCCGGTCTGTCATAGGCAGTCCAAAAAGGTTATCGTTGCGGAGCTGGGCACATGTTCATGAACATGTGCCCAGGCTCCTAACCCCCAGATCAGCTGTTTCACATCTAAACAGGCTTGAGTTCTCAGCATTCGCACCAATCATCATCATCATCATCATCATCATCATCATCATCATCATCATCATCATCATCATCATCCATCATCCTCATCCTCATCATCCTCATCATCATCCCAGCAGGTTCTGTCTTCCAAGCTGCACCGGTGCAGGTGGATGTCTATTCCTATGGCATCTGCTTGTACGAACTCATCACCCGGCGAATACCTTACGACACCACCGGCCGGGGTCCCGGCTCCAAAGCGACCTGCCCTCACATGTTGGTTCTATAGTTGATAACCCAGGAAACCACACTTAGCCGCTGGGAGCTATCCTGGAAGTCAACAATCACCATAGGTCCAGAGGTCAACCAGCTGAAAAACATGTGGATAGGCCATGCAAGCAGCTTGGTTGGGAGGTTCCCTTCCATAATTGGAGGTTACCAGTAGAACTTCAATCACATCAATAGACTGTTGATATTGTTGATCGTCGTCGCGCAAGCCCGTTCTCTCCATAGTAAAAACCATCATTTTCCGCATCAGCCACCCATCGACAGGTGAGAAATCAACCAACGAATGAACCATCACTAGCATTTGCTGGCGACAATTAATCCTCATCCAACCAGGTTGGTAACCATCATCAACGATTGAATCATTAGCCATAATTAACCATCACTAATCATGAACCATCGTCAAGGAGCTTGTTAACCATCACTAGCCAGCTGTCAACCATCATCAGCCATCATGAATTACCAGCTGGTAATCATGAAACCTTCAATGATCAATTGCCATCATTAACCATCATTAACCATCAAAAATCACCATTTACTAACTAGGTTGACCATCATGAAGGATCATCAACCATCATTAACCATCATTAGCCAGCTGTCAACCATCATGAATTCCCATCACTGATCATGAACTGCTCAGATCTCCCGCTGGTGCCCAGGTCTCGAGCCCGTGTCCATTGCCGTGGCGGTGAGCCGGGGCAAACGGCCTGATCCCAAAGTGGTTCCACAGGTGCGCGCTGGGGGATGGGGCAAGGCCATGGTGGTACCTACAAACCATCCAGTTGTTCATGGCCATTACTTGGGGTTACACCATGGCGAACTGGACAACCTCAAATGGTGGTGAATGATGATTATGATGTTGGGGGTGCGGTTGGTATATGGTTTGGGTACTGGTTCCAAGTGATGATCATGATAACCAGTATCAATACACATATCTATCAACCATCAACCAGGGTTATCCAAGCCATAGTTTTGTTTTGAGCATTTTCCATCAAGCAACCGTGAAAATGTTGGTCGATAAACCTATGTAACTGTTGACTTGCCACAATTGGGATGGTCGTCTCTAGTGGGATGTTAGCGATACCGTCGATTCTCCGTTTTTCGACCGCTCAGTTTTTGGGCAGTCCATGGATATCCAATGGGATGCCATGATCGTTTTGAGCATTTTTTTGTTAGGTTTTCAGCAAGTACTGAAAATGGGGAAATATGCACTGTTTGTCTTGACCTGGCTAAATATTCCAACATCCACTCTGCGCCAGCAAGTCATGCAAAGATCTTTTCGAGGGCCCGGGGTGGCTGGAAGATAGCTGGTTTGTGGTTGTACAAGTTGATTTTATCCAAAGACTTTGGGATGGAATTGGTTGATTGACTCGCGCATAGTTTTGAGATGGCTTATACTTGTGACTTACACCTAGAAACCCTCATAACTCATCATCTAGGGTGATTTACCATGGCTATATCCCCGTTGCAAGCCCGCTGGTTCACGGGTGTTGCACTGACAATGCGCAGCTGCAAGCCATTGATTGCGACCCCGGCACCGACCCCAGGACTGTCCAGCAGACCTGCGCTTCACCATGAAATGCTGCTGGGCGCACCGCCTGGAACTTAGTGCGATGAAACCGTGGTGGGGTGACGTTTCATGGTGGAAGGATGGCATGACGATGGTGGTGTCATGGTAGCGGCCATGCGTTTTGTGCACGCCTGGTGCTTGGCACATCCGTGATAGACGCAGAGGCGTGGGCGGCCTGCGTGGAGATTCCGGCGTCGCGTGCAGATGCGTCAGGCTCCGCACCCAAGAAGATTGGCTTGGCAAGGTCTTGCGCTCCGGAAGATCCTTTGACCTACACGGACATGTCGAAGCATATGGTGCAATTTCGCAAGGACACCAGCGGGGAGCAGCGCCGGCAAATGGCTTGACGGCGTTGGCCGGGCTTGGCCGGGCTTGGCCTGGGTGAATGCCGTGCAGCGCAAAGGAAGACACCATGAAATCATAGATAATTGATGATATTTAAATTGTCATCCTACCTAGATATTTGGATATTAGTGATATTGGGTTACTAAATACCTTAGGTTATTAAATACCTAATAGCAACAAACCTCATCCTGGTGACAACAGGTGTGTTCCTGCTCAAATCGGATCGGATGGCGGCTACGGTGCATGGCGCCGTCGCAGTGCTACAAGCTGGTAACCCAAGGGGTGCCGGACATTGCCGGACCCATGGAATCAATGGTGAACTCTGGGCATGCCATACATGCTTTGGTTGCTGGTTTTGACCATTGATAGTGGTTAATGATAGGGGATGACAACTAACCATGATATGGTTAAACAACTCTGCTAGTGATATTCTGCCAGTCATCAACTGATATTCAGCTATGTATAGCTGGTTGCTGGTTTCAAACATTTTTATTTTCCCTAGTACTCACTAACAAATGGTTGGTGGACAAGCATATTTTTCATAGGGGTGGTTCAACCACCAACCAGTGGCGGTGTTTCCTGACATTTCAGGGTTTCTGTACATGGCGGCTTCTCAAAACATGGAACCCCAAAAATGGCTGGTATATTATTGAAAGTGATGAAACATGGATTTTTTGGGGATCCCCTATTTTGAGAAACCATTATCTTATCATGGATTATGATTTTTGAAGTCCTTTTGAAAAAGAGTGAGTTCATGATGTACCATGGTGCAAACTAGTCGACCCTTATGACCAAGTTGGCAATGACCCACCCCCCTGTCTTGTTGATTCCCTGGAGGCCGCGCCCAGAAATTCGCTTGCCCAAGGGGCCTTGGATGGTATCATGAACCAGTTTCAATTGCTGATTTTTAATTGGTTGGTATCATTGACTATTTCAAGCAATATTTGACTTGATAACAATTTTAATATTTTACAACAATGTTAAGAATTGATAACTATGTTAATGATTGAATTTCAATTGTAATTACAATTGCAAACTATTTCAACCACTTGTGGGCCAATGATAGTCTATCCCCCACCATTGTTAACTGATACTGTACCACCAATTCTCAACTATCATCAACCAGCATCAACTGTCCCCAAAAGTTTAAAGCCATCATTTGTCTATGTTGTTGCTAATTAACCAATACATCTTGTCTCATCAACTTTTGAATCATGAAGACTTGATGGTGATGGGTATCAAGAATTCCACCATCAAGTTTGTTGGTGTAGATGTAAACCATGATTGATTGGTGGAATGTCATGATCAAAATCATCAAACACTTTGGTTAGTCATATACCCAAGTTTCGTCATTTTCCCCCACTAGCATCATACTAGACAGTAGACAGTCGCTACACAACGAGCACCAAACTAGGATGAGGCCAACACAATCATTAGAGCCCAGTACGAAGAATTATAACCATAATCCGTTCTATTCCACTGTCATTATAGCAATGCTTCATTTGGATTACACACCACTTTAAGGATAGATTTCAGACCATCGAACATCATAATCACTAGAGGATATATCATCATCAGAACTTTTGGTTGATTATAAGCAATTGGATATGGCTGTGGGTCAAAACCCTTAGTCCCCCTGGTTTCCCTATCATTAACCATTGTTTTCCCTATAGTTTGTTGGTTACTATCCCCCATTGCTGCTGGTTAATAATGACCCAGCTCGCCATATGGGCTACAACCATCCAATAAAGGGGTAGTAGTGAACCCATCCCAACAGCTCGACTAGTTTGGTCATTTATAGAATATTTGCACGGAGTGCTGGGGGCTAAGACCCAGATCCATCAATCACGGATCATTTGACCAGCTATATATATCATGGTTTGACCAGCTATATACCACATTTGGTTATCTATGGAATATAACCATTACTTAATCTGAGCCCCGGATTAATGACGGGGGACCCCCCCCCCAAAAAAATTATATAAACGTGGCCCGAAATAATATCGATGTTTCAAAGCTGCGCTTGAAACGTCAACGGGACGACACTGGCCCAAGATGACTAAATCCATCGATAATTAATTAATTATTTAATTTCATTGAACGCGCAATGGCTGATTTTTTGAGTTCAGCCACTGAGCCACTCAGCCACGTGGCTGAGTGGCTGAGTGGCTGACTAGCTTTTGAGAGTCTAAGTGTCTAACAAAGAGAAATGAAGAAAAATAGAAAGAAATGAAGAGAAAAGACGATGAGGCAGCATGAAGAGGAACCAAAAGGAATGAAGAGAAATGAAGAAAAAATGAGGAAGGAATGACGAGAAATGAAGCATAATGAAGAGGAAAGAAATGAAGCAGAATGAAGAGGAAAGAAATGAAAAATGATGATAAACGCAGAAAGATATAGCAGACAGAAGAGGAGCGAAGAGAAATACATAGAAATGAAGAGAAATGAAGAAGAATGAAGAGGAAGAAAGAGGACTGAAGAGGAATCGAGGGAATTGGAGAGAAATTGAGAGAAATGAAGAGAAATGAAGATAGATACAGAGAAATGAAGCAGAATGAAGAGGAAGAAAGAGGAGTGCAGAGGAATGAAGAGGAAAAAAAGAAAATTAAGAAATAAATTAATTGATTTGTTTGTTACTTGTTCATTGCAAAATTCATTGTAGGAAGGCTTCCATCAAACTGGTTCAAACGGTCGGTGGGTCGCTTGTGCCCCCGGGAAATGGGTCGCTTGTGCCCCCGGGAAATGG
>VSDK01026163.1:266529-288938 GCA_009767595.1 Symbiodinium kawagutii | reverse complement strand
GCTCTAATGCTTCAGCGTTATACTCATCAAATAAATATTGTTCTTTATTATTATCTATTTTCAATTCTTTTTGTATGTATTTTATTACTTCTTTATATGCTTCATCTATATGCGCTGTCGGTGATACGATATAAATGCGTTCAAAGCAACCTCTGTATATTTTTAAAACTAAGTTTTGTATTAGAATACCTTTACCGCCTTGTGATGCGCTAACAATGATGCTTCTAAAAGGGAGTTTATCCGCTTGTGGATATGGACTTTGCTTGAATTCATATTGTTTTACATTGATGGGTTCAATCTTGGGAACATCTAATTTATTCATAAATATATTTATTTAAGAAATTAATTTATAGTATATATTGTAATGGCATATCTTATCTTGCTTGAAAGGGGTCGCGGGATTTGGAACAGACTGCCATATACCCAGCATAAGACTGCAGAACAGTTAATTCATTCAAGCAATAGAAGAAATCAAGCGCCAGTTGTTGCCTTTTCGCGAATTCAACTTTTGACACCCTAAGTCGCAAAGTCTCGCGAGGCATCTGCCGAAGCGTCCCTTTCTCCCCAAGCAAGCATCGTGCATGTATAATTAGATTATATTTTAAAAACATATCATCTAATTATTATAATGGATGCTGAGTATTATATGTATGTAGAAGCAGTTGACACTTTGACCTGCTAAATATCTATTTAATTAATTAAATTAATAAATATATAAATATATAATATATAGAAATGACTTCAAGTGGAGACGAAAGCAAGTGCGATATGAAAGAGATGATGGATAAATTCACTAAATATGCTAAGCAGGTGAAATTAGTATTAGCAAAGTTAGAAGAGATTGATAAGAAGATTGGAACGGCGATGACTGTGAAACCCGTGGATGCTGATGAAGAAAAGGCAAAAGTGGAAGAGGCATTCAATAAAAAGGGCATCGGACGTCCTGCAGGCAGTTATGAAACTAAACAGGGACAGTATCTAAAAATGCTCAATGATGGCAAGATAAAGCAACCAAAAGAGCAAACGCTAGAATTCTATAAGATAACAAAAGATGGGGACGGGTCTTTAGACCCATCAGGGCAACGCCGTGCCAAATACAAACTTATGGATTAAAGTTTTATAATATTATTTTCTTTCTAAATAATATTATGAAATTGTTAGAATTATTTAGCGGAACGGGTAGCGTCGGAAGCGTGGCAAAAAAACTTCATTGGGAGGTAGTGTCATTAGACTTGAAGAACGCTGACATTAATTGCAATATACTGGAATGGGACTACAAGCAATATTGTAGTGGATACTTTGATTTTATATGGGCGTCTCCTCCATGCACCGAATACAGCATAGCAAAAACGACAGGCATAAGAAAGATTGATGAAGCAAATAAAATTGTAATGAAAACTATTGAGATAATAGACTATTTTAAACCCCGTGCATGGGTGATTGAAAACCCGCAGACTGGAAAATTGAAGATGCAACCATTTATGGATAGATTTAATTTTAATGATGTTGATTATTGCATGTATGGGATGCCGTACAGAAAAAGGACACGCTTATGGAATAACCTTTATAATTGGAAACCGCGAAAATTATGTAATAAAAATTGTGGGATGATGGAAGGCAACCGGCATAAAGAAACAGCACAGCGAATGCCTAGTGGTCGTAAAGAAAACTGGAAAGAAAATTACACTTTATTTAAACAAGATGATTTATATAGAATACCGGTTGCATTGGTTGAAGAAATTATGGATGCTGTCAATGTTGTTTGTTTTAGGTGAGTGCGACTGCCACGCAGAAATCTTGCGCCTGCCACTGAACAAATGCTGTGCCTTCCACACACCAAATGCTACGCCCATAAAATAGGATAGGTTAATATATTTATATTATATATTAATCCTACTCCTACTCCTAAAACCCTCCCACCACCAGAACCCCAGTGCCGGACGAGTGCCAAAACCGCTGAACTTGAAATCCTGACAGGGGGGTGAATGTGTAGGGGCACTTATATATGTATGTGGGTATGCGGGATATGTGCTAAATATATTATATATAACCCCAAGACCCCCAAAAAAAGTTTGAAAATGGATGCCAAATGCCATGGTTTGTAGGTTGCTTGGCATGGTCTCTTGTTCCAGTCTCTGATTGAAATCATCGTCTTCATCATCGTCGTTATCATTATTATCATCAATCATTATCATCATTCATCACTCCAACACTGCCCCTTCTGAAATTGAGCGCCCACAACTCTGATCATCCACCTGACGGGCGAGACGGATGCCGAGAGGCAAGAAGAGTGGGAGAGATGATACACGGTGATCCACACAAAACAAAACGGCCCACCCCCCCCAGTAAAACTTTTACCGGTGCGGGTAAAACATTTACCGGCCGTTTTCCCAGCAAAAATGCCTTGTTTTGGGAGGTTCGGTAAAATCTTTTCCAGTGCCGGTAAAACTTTTACCGAGGGATGCGGGTGCTTCGGCACATGTCTTTTTTCTGTTCCCCCCATCTCCCGATCTTGCCGTTTCAGAGCACTGACTGTCTCTGTCCAGCACATCTCATGACCTCTTTCAGAGGTCAGAGTTCTCTTGTGATGCCCTGATGGTGATGGCATCTTCAATCAAACGCTTCATGATGCTCCAGTCCAAGTTGCCACCATCCTTCATGATCGCACCATTGACAATGATGTCCCAAGTCAAATCGCATGTCTCCACCAGTCCCGAGATCTCAGCATGGATGCCGTAGAGGTCCTCAAAGTTG
Organism: Symbiodinium kawagutii; assembly: GCA_009767595.1. NCBI lineage: Eukaryota > Dinophyceae > Suessiales > Symbiodiniaceae > Symbiodinium > Symbiodinium kawagutii. The sequence goes on along the minus strand of VSDK01026163.1, from coordinate 286,184 downwards.
GTGCGCATGACCATGTCGCCCAACTCTTGGATACGATACTCGCCGCGAGTGGTCTTGTATGCCTCCATCAATGGCGAGTTGTCAGCACTCGTGCCCAAGACCGATGTAGGGACTTGCTGGAAGAGCGACATGATGACACCACGACTATCACCTTCAGCGCGGACATACAGACTGCTCAAAGTCTGCTTGGCGATCTCAATGGTCTCAGTGGCAGTGTCCAACATCTTGACATCGTGCTCCTTGGCATGCTCTTGAAGTGTGGATCTCTTCTCACTGAGGCACACATTGCGAATGTTGATCTTGGACATCTTCTTCACACCCTTTCCACCTCCACGATTTCTGAGTTGAAGGTTGATCACCACATTCTCTTGACACTGGAAGTATGCCAACAGATTGTCATAGGGTTGAACCACTGACTGCTTCTCACCAGTGCCATAGGTCAAAGCAAAGTCGGTAAGACCCTTGTTCTTGAAGTATTGGAAGATGTAGTGCCCAGTGGTGTGGCGGTTGTAATACATCTTGTGATCTTCATCCCCGTCCTTGGTCGGCACTTTCACCACGACAGTTCCAACATAGTAAGGACGCTTCATCACTTCCTCACACAATGCCACATGTTCCTCCCAATCTTCGCTGGTCTCATCCAAAAGGCAACATGCCACATCAGCACCGTCCAAGACATTCTCAAAGACAAGGGAGGTCATCGGATTGTAAAGGGTGCGTCCATTAACAAAAATCATCTTCTTGTGATCAGTGCCATGGTCGGTCAGGAACTTCTCGTGGATCTCAACCATCAAGGTCGTCATGCTCTTGTTCTGGTCAATCTCAATGACGCCTCCCTCAATGATTGCCTTTTCGTCTCTCTCGCGACCATCCTCAAAGGAGACATTCAAACGGATGTTGTTGATACTTGCCTCCCACCTGCTCTTCTTCTCAATGAGTTGCATCAGGTGATCCGAATTCACATTGATTGGTCCTTGGTTCAATGCTTTGAGAACGGCCAACTTCTTGCGGTCATCATCAGTCCATTCGGGAGCAGACTGATCATGGGACACCTCGACACTGACAGTCTCAGACTTGGGACTGTCATCATCATCACTGCTCTTCACTTCATCCTCCTTGGGTTCATCCTGTGTTGCTGGTGGCGTTCCAGCATATCCCGAAGAACTCGCCACAGACACCTTTGTCTCCTCTGCGGCACGAGTAGACGCCTTCTTGCGGATCGTCTCCCAAAACTTCATAAATGCTCCAACATAGTCATCCTTGTTGGGTTTGCGACCGCTGAAAGACAACCGCATTCCCAAGGAGCGGCATGTGTCCTTGATGGTGTTAACACTCATCTTCTCAACATGTTTCTTCAATTTGTCCGTGTCATTGGTCATATCAAAGTTGCCGACATTGCCACTCACTGACACATCAAGAACAATTCCTGATGAGACACCAAGTGCCTTCACCGAACCATCCGTGCCCTTCAAGAACAGCAAAGCATTCGCCATCAGAAGTAGAAGAACCAAAGGATCAACCACCAAAGCGGGGCACGACGATTAACCAAAGCAGGAGCGATCACTTTTGAACCAAAAATATATGCAGTCCATGCTCTTGTTGAATGCTTCGCCAAAAATTCATGTTTTGAAGACCGCTTGGCAATGTCTCATGATCCATGCTCTGGTTAAAGAATGCGTCAACTCTCCCTGCCCATTCCGGTGTCTCGCCTCCTCACGAGGAGGTGGATGATCTCTTTGTCTGAGTGCCCCCACCTCACGCGGTGATGGAATTATTAAGATAGGATTATTAAAGGGTCGCGAATGCTTCGCGAGGCATCTGCCGAGGCGTCGGGGTTTTGTTCTTATTGTTGTCTTTTGTTTTGCTCGTTGCCTGTTGGGGTTTTTTGTTTGCTGGGGTGGTTAGAGTTTTTTTTGTGGTGTGGTGGTGGACTGTGCCTTAGTTTTTTTTTGCTGGTGGTAGGGCGGGTGCTGGGTCGCCTGTTTTAGTTTTTTTATGGGCGTTAGTTGTTGCGTTTTGCTCTGATGGTGTATGATGCTATGCTGAGTGCTGGTGTGTGGGCGTGGGGATGGGCGGGTAAAAAGATAGGATTACTATTCGCTAGCTAGCGAGTTTGGCCACGTCCAAACCGTTGAGCTGCTGCTGCGCGCCCGCGCTTCCGTGGTCACGAAGAATCGCTTTGGCCACAGCCCCATGATGCTCAGATGAATCAACAGGTCATGATTGAACATGATCAAACCATGAGTTTCCAGCAGTTTCCACTGTCAAACCTCATCTTTTGTTAAATGCCGAAGTGTTCTAAGTTTCAACTTTCGAGGTCGAACGCCTCTGCACCTTGCAGCAAAGTGCAACGCTGTAGTGGTGGAGCGGCTGCTGTCGGCTGGCTCCCTCGTGGATACCACTAACGTCACCGGCCTCGGCCACAGTGTTCTGCACTTCTCAACTTGGACAGGAGAACTCAGTGAACAAAGCCATTGTGTTGCGCGTTTTGCCGATTTCCAACAGGCACACTTGTAAATGCGCCTGTAGTAGTTATCTTGTAATTTGTTGCAATTGTAAACCATGTGAGGCACCTGATGACTTCAGCACCCCCGAGAGTACATGATGCAATTCAGCCCATCCATGTCAGTTCAACTCCTGCGCTTCCAACTGATTCCAACTGTGAAAGCTGTTTCCAACTCCTGGATACTGTAGCAACGTTTACTTTGCGCCTTCAGCTGTGGTATTGGCCAAGGTTTCACAAGCCTTCATGTGGCAGCAGAATTTGGCAACTGTGCTGCGCTGCAGTTGCTGTTGGCTGCCAGGGCGCAGCTTGAGATCAAGAGCACTTTGGATGGCTCCTCGCTTGCACTTCCTGAACCGCAATTGGCCAAGTCCATTAGGCCACAGAAAAATTGATTGCAACACATTGCAACTGTACGACACTGTTTGCGAAGCTCGAGCTACACAGTTGGTTCATGTTGGCTGGAGTTTATGGACACGGGAAGGAACTGGTTTGGCTTGTCAGGATTTTAATCAACATCCATATCCAGAAAACAACTGGACTAAGCTGGTGGGGTTTGGCTTGGGTTTGGGGTTATTCTTTGAGAGTTGCATTGTATCACAATTCCAGTTCTGAAACACAAAAGCAGCATGTGTAACACACACACACATGCGCAATTACTTTCAACAGTCTAAAAAACAAGCCGGTCTGCTAGTGTTGTAGAACATGACAAGTTTTCATGGAATGCAACACAAAAAAATCAAAATATTGGTCTGAGATGCAAGTAAAGAGGCTGCCAACGCCAATTATTCAAAAATATAATCTACCTTGTTCAGAGAAATGAATTGAATAAACTGCATTAAAGAACCATTTTCTGTTTGAACTTCGAGATGGACAAACTAGTCATATGGAAATCTTTGCAGTGAACTCAACTGCGATGTTTTTTCCCGCTTCAGCCACAGGGGATCTCCTGTCAGCCTGATTAAGCATATCAACCAGCAAAGAATTGTTAGTTGTTCCAGCCTTCCACAATTTACTTACTAGATGTGGACTTACAAGGGCGATGGATCTATAGTTTAGTACTCACATGTTTTCATCACATGTTGTCTTCGATAGTCAAAAAATGAAATAATCAAGTGATTCCGATTATTGAAAGTGCCATGTGTTTCTAGTTGATCTGGCTGAACCAACTCAAGAAACCGCCACACCAATGCACTAGTCACATCACCAAAGATAGCTGGCATCGGCCGGGGCATCGGCTGAAGTTGCTGTTGCCTTAGCAAGTGGCAGGGACAGGACGTGCAGCAGCCACAAATAATTGACATAAATCAATTCTAAGGCGATCCCCTGCCCCTCGTTGGGCTCGATTACCCCTAGGATCCGTTCAGCCTACGAATTCTTCGAGTCTCTCACCACTTAAGTTTCCATCTTTTTTAGGTTGCCATGTTAGCTTTCATCACGTACCCCTGGCCTCAAGTCAAACCATAGGATAGGTATGGATAGGTGATGCTGGTGATGGTACTGGGAGGCAAGAATAGCAATGTAATTTGTTGTTGCTGCATGTGTTTATATCTTTCTCTGAAACAAAGGGAAACTTTTAATAGGGTGGATCCCATATCTCATTATTGAGTTAAGAGATGCTACATGTCTTTTGTTTTTCAGAAAGCCAGCTTCGCAATTCGGGACCTGTAAACTTCAAACCACCACCTGAACATGACATGCCCATGACATCGCTGAGGCATGACCGCATTGCACTGGGGTGCAGTGAGGGGTCACAAATCCGTCGTCGAGCTGCTTCTTGCGGCAAGAGCCGCTATTGATGCGACAACGAAGAAAAGTCATAGCCTTGGAGATGATAGATTCACCGCAGGGATTGAAGTACCATCGCAGGGGGATGGGGTCGCTTTGGATTGAAGTGTCGAAGGGTTTGAAGGGTTGGTCAGCGCAACATGAATCAGACATACATTTCAGATCATTCTAGTCATCCGCCAGTGCCTGATTGATACAAACATAGGCAAGCCACTCAAACAAATGAAGTCCACAGACAAACATATCTCAAGAGGACGACTCAAAGAGAAGAGTCATGCATCATTCTCAAGATCACTTTTTTCAGACTAACAAAGACATTGCCCATCAGACAGAGTGCCATTTCCCAGGTGAGAAAACAGGTCAGCGAACTGCGCTGCACTGGTCCAGTGCTCTTGGCCATGCAGATGTGGTTGAGCTGCTCTTGCAAGCTGGGGCCTCCACAGAAGTCAGGGATGACCAAAGCCAGGGCCTCGCAGTTCTAAGATTTCGTATGGCTCGTTGTTGGAAAGAGTCTTCTTGTTGGAGAGGTTTGAATCAAACAGTCCCTGCAACCTCATTCTGCACACATTGACCCGTTCGTATGATTCCGTGTCAGCAGATTGCAAATGTTTTGGGCTGCGAGTATTCAACCAGGGCTTTCATTTTAAGGCCAGACACCCTGCGACATTGCAATAAAGAAAGGCCACTCTGAAGTGGCTGCACTGTTTTCCAGAGCAACTTGGCCACTTCTAGCGATGGGGTGGTCTCTGCAAACACAGCTGGGAGTAATGGGTGACCAGCGATCTGCATTTGAAAATCATTTGATGATTTCAATTCTTTCACTTTCTCAGTGTCCAGGGCGTTGTGCAATGTGACCAACTAAAACCTGCGAGATCCCCCAAACCCCGAGAGTTTGTTTATCGGTCGTTATCATGGATCAGGGAGGATACCTGGCCAGGTGCTTGGACTCTTGGGACAGCATAGCTAACATCACATGCATCATTAAATTGGTAAGTAATGGTATGTAATATTGACATCGTTAATTTGCTCGTATGACGAGGGAAAAATCAACCCGGCTTTGAAATTGCAGACATTTCACTGACTCACAAATTCTGGTGCTATTTGGGGTCCCCGCTCAGACAGAATTCAGTAGTTTGGGCACCATGAATTTCAACTTGGACTCAATCCGTGCTCAGTCCAGCAGCAGAATTGACGAATGCAGAATACATTCTGAAGATGCACCCGGAAACAAGGAGCTTCGTCAAGACCTGGCTCAATTCTCAAAATCGAATATTCATTTCTTCCTTTTGAAGCCTTCCCATGCCTTCCCTGAGGCAGCAAAAGCAAAAGCCACAAGTGCCTGGTGCCCAGCTACTCACCAATCCAGGAAATCTGAAGTTGTTGAGTTTATGTGTTGTTTTGTTTTTTTGTCAAAGCTGTACCCTGAAACCAATGCCCATCAAAGCCCATTTGAATGATACTGGGCAACACATTTCTTCGACATGTCCACTTTCGATTCGAAGAACAGGAACGGTCTGTGTATATTGGTTTATACCGAAGTGAGATCTGAAACACTCACAAGTTGCGCGGCAGTCTTCAGGATGACTATGACCTCGCAGACCCAAAGGAATTCGCCCGATTCCTTCAAGATGCCGACATCGGCTTGATCCGTTTGGAGTGAAGCCCCCAGCTGTGGTTAGTTCAGGGAGACTGCAGTGTGGCATGGGCAAACTTGGTCGTTTCACCGGCCAATGCTTCAAGATGTTGCAGTTGCAAGATCTATTTCTGATCGTGCAGGTTATGTCCAGCTGGCAATGTTTTTGTTCCAACCTAGATCAACAAGGTACTTTATGTTTTTAGTAACAACAGATTTCTCCGGGTATTTCAGTAACAAAGCCAAAAAAAGTAGCAAACCAGAAAAAAGTAGCAAAGATGATTTGGTGAAATCTTCCAGGAAAAAAAGGTACAATTGCGTGATGGTATTTTCGCAAATCAGGTTTCCGGGAATTTCCGTTATAATTCCGGGAATTTCTGTCACAATTCCGGGAATTCCTGTCACAAAAGTTGGAACGCAACACCAGAAAACCAGTGAACATGGATTCACGGGCAAGTATGTCATCACATTGTGCTGGAGATACCTTATCAAAAAAAGGAACACATCCCCAAAAAGGTAACATACCTCAAAAACTTGTTTTTCCGTTTTGCTACCCTCTTTTGTGATACTTTGGAGCGACTGGGAAGACATTCCCCGATGTCGGACATGCCTCCATTCGCCCCACCTCTGAGGTATCTCGTCCACCTGCTGCTGTCCAAGCGGCTGCTACCCAGGCGCCAAGAGGCGCAAGAGGAGAACTTCACCAAGGACGGCGAGACTCGCACTGCCCTGGTGAGCCATGAGGAACTGCAGCGATGGTCCGAAGGAACTCACGATGCCCTGATCTGCTCCATCTCCCACGCATGGGAGACCAGAGAACATCCTGATCCATGCAAGCACCAGCTCCAGCAAGTAGTGAATCATGCTGTCCTATACGGTGCTGCCTTCGAGGCTGATGTGTGGATTTTCTACGACTACACATCCTTATTCCAATTCGAAAGAACAGAGGAGTCTCATGAGGTGAGTTTCAGAAGGAGCATGAACAACATGCACTTGCTCTACGCCCACGAATACTCGCTCACATTTCGCATCCAAAGCCTTACCAGAGACGATGCTTGGAACGAGATGATGGAAAACGATACGGAGATGATTCAGGTTTGGGTGCAAGGCAAAGGGCTGGAGTTGAAGCCATTGAAAGCCTTGGTCGCAAACCGCACTCCTTACGGAGAGCGAGGTTGGTGCAAAGCAGAAATTGAATGGTCTTCGCTGAGGAGCATCAACGCTCAGTTTCAGCAGATCGACAAGGTATCAAGCGACCACCGTGATGGAGATGAGGATTTCAATGCCCGATTACCCATGACTCCTGAGGACTTCCGAAGGCAGATGGAGCAGGCGGCTTTCACCCATCGCTCCGACGCTTCCGCGGTGATCGGTTTGCAGGAGAAGATCTTCGTTCAGAAGGTCACAAACTGCGAAGACTTGTTACTGGAAGGTCTGCCAGCCACTGAGATGATGGCCCTGGCCCGGGCACTGCCGCAGTACACCAAACTGAAGAGTTTGAGGATTCGGAAGTTCCGCTGCGGCGAAGCGGAAGCCAAAGCTTTGGCCGAGGCCTGCTGTGCAGTGGAAAGCATGTTTTCCTGTGTTTTCTTCTTCTGTGTTTTCCTGTGCCTTGAGTGGAACTGTTGAAGCATTCTGAAATCTCTGAAGCTGGGAGGCTTTGAAAAGAAGCGAAATTGAGCAGTTGGAGATCAGCAGCAGGGGATGGCTGGAGTTCAGCTCCATCATAGTGAAGGCACAAGAAGAGCTTAATTTGTCAAATTCAATTGCTAGATTTGCTAGTGATGTTACACGTGCAACAAATTTTGGTCTTGGGATGAACCAGGCCTTGGCGAAAGCGGGTGGCATGACGGCCCTCCTCACCTCCATCGATCTCTCTTTCAACGAACTCGGTGACGATGTAGTCAAGGCCTGATGTGTGGGACTGGGAATCCTTGAGGGCCTTGGTGGTGCCTGAGGAGCTGCAGAGGTGTCAAGACACATCAAGAAAGATAAAAGAAGTAGACAGCTTCTATAGATTCTAGATCATTAATTTCCTTCTAGATCATTAACTTTTGATAAAACAAAATTCTTCTGAGGGTTTTGATGGGAAACAGCGAAGCCATGCGAAGCCTGGCTGGGGAGAAGGTTTCATCCCTTGACGCTCAAGCTCCAGGCCCTGGCTGAAGGGCTCAAGGCGTGCACGTCGCTGAGAGACATCAAGGAAGGCAACAAGGTCGGCGACGAGGGAGCTCAGGCTGGGGCAAGTGCTGGACAGATCTGCACCGGGTTGTACCGATTGCTTAAGTTGGGTGAATCATGTGAAATCCCCTGGTCGAATTGACCCGAAAATCATTTTGATTTGGCATTGCTTCATCCGGGGTGTATCGCATTGCAGCACGAGTCAACCCCTGGTCAGCAGATATGTTGAGACAGCAGTTGCACTGCCACGTGTGTAGAATTTTGTCGTGGTTCTTTGTGTTGTTCTTTTTCATCTAACCATGTCTCTTCTGTACAGTTGTGTCAGTTTCTTGACATAGTGACGGAAGATGATGGATCCTCCTTTGTCCCCTTGTTTTTTTTCGCCAGTATCATTGATTATCGTAATTAATTATCATTTATAAGCACCATTATCCTTTACAATTCTGATCGTGTACAGTGCATACTGTGCTTCGATTTTCATGCCTCCGTGGTGCATGAAGCAGAAGGAGGTTTACAAAGAAGCACCAGGAAAGACCAAGAAAGTATTGAAAATGTATATACAGAATGCAGATTATTAATCATCAACTTATAGTTGTAAAAGAGGATTCGACGCTCAAGCTCCAGGCCCTGGCCGAAGGGCTGAAGGCGTGCACGTCACTGAGAGATGTCAACTTACAAGGCAATCAGATCGGCGACGAGGGAGCTCAGGCTGGGGCGGGTGCTAGACAGGGTTGTACCGATTGCTGAAATTGGGTGAATTCATAATGTGAAATCCCTTGTTCTGGCTTGCTGATCATAATTGTTCAGTCGAATTCACCCGAAAATCATCTTGATTTGGCGTTGCTTCATCCCGGGTGTATCGCATTGTGGCACGAGTCAACCCCTGGTCGGCAAAACCATGTTTCTTCTGTACGGTTGTGTCAGTGTCTTGACATATTGATGGAAGATGATGGATCCTCCTTTGTCCCCTTGTTTTTTTCGCCAGCATTATCGATTCTCGTAGTGATCATCAATATCCTTTACAATTTGAATCGTGTACACTGCATGGACAGTGCATTCAGTGCTTCGTTTTTCGTCACACGCTTAAGGGAAGTAGATTGCTCGTTTGTTTCTTTTCAGATTTTTTCAGATTCCATGTTGACTTCGCATAGCTTTGGCCAGGCTCTATCCGAGGCTTTTCAGGGCAAGCCGTCCCTCAGGGACGTCAACTTGAGTTGGAATAGGATCGACTCCGAGGGAGCCCAGGTGAGCTTTGGGACGGTGTCGATATGTCGAGCAGTTGCAAGACCAAGCGACTTTGTGCTTGTCACGTGTCGGTCGCAGGTGTTTCAGCTGTGTTTTGCCGTTTTTGGCATCGTTCAGCTGCATCGTTTCTGATGATTTTTGGATCTGCATGATATTCTATCCAACTCATTTCAATGATTGGCCCAATTTGACCCACCTCGATCTGGCGTTGCTTGGTTGAGGCCCTCCTGGAAGGAGTCAAGGAGATCACGACCCTGAGAAAACTGGATCTGTCAATAAACTTTGCCATTAGCAAAGAGATGGAGAAGGCCTGCTTGTGTGGCAGGGGTTGGGGGTCCTCCAGTGCTGGGTTCCAAGTCATGGAGTTTTAGTGCACGGGTGACAGCCTTGGGCCCTGATGTGGCTGGAGATTTCTCGGGGTTTCTGCATGTTTTCAATGGTTGGACTCTGCGACCGGGGGAGTCGTTTGTGCATTGCACTTCAGGTTCATGACATCTACCTTAAAGATATTTTGGGATGCCTTGAGCTTGAGCGACGCGTTTTACCTATTTAACACGGTGGTTCATGCAGTGTTTTTCAGTAAATGCATCCAAAGGTTCCATTTGTGGACATTTGTTGACCACGCCATGTTCTCTGACCACATCACTGGCTTCAGCTTCGTTCGAGCAGGCCCTGGAAGAAGCCATAGACAGCATCACCTCGAGGAACAAGCAGATCCAACCTGAGCCGAGCAAGCAATCGCAGGCAGTGACGTCGGTGACGTTGGGTCTTGGAAGGCTGCATTAGTTTGTTGATTTTGATTTCTGTGATTCTGAACAATGGTTTCATTCAATATATGTTCTTGCTCTCCTTGTTTGTCGTTTCTTGAAATTGGAGCTGTAGAATGCGGGCTGCAGGGATGCCTTCAGTGCAGTATTGCCTTCCAGTCCGGTTGCAGGTGGCTTGCAGAAAACCCTTCGAAGCACCCATCCGACTGCAGGCCTGGCAACTGGAAATTCAAGCCAGTTCATTGATACAATTATCATCAATTATCATTTTTTGCATTGTTTCGTTATCATTTTGGTTTTCGTTTTTATTTGCATGTTCAATTTCATTGACCATTTACTGTACATTGTTCACAGTATCCTTAACCTGGTCGGATTGTACTCCTTATTATCCAAGGTATGATTGTCATTAACGTTGCACTTAATTAAATAATTTGAGATATACACTTAACATCTATTTGAGTATGAGTCTTAAATTTCATAGCTTCTGGATGGACAGCTCTTCGCCTCTTTATCCTCTTTATATCTCTTTATTATCTTTATCCTCTTTTGCTTAAGGCAAATTTGGTTTCGCATGTTTGTTCCATGAAAGTATTCACTCCGCTTCGCGCGGCGTATTTGCCCACACCGCCGGATTCAGTGGCTGTGCGGCTGTCCAACGACAGCTGCATTAAAATCTCGTTTCGACACCAATCCCGCAACTGAGGCCAAGTTGAATGCCAATTGAGCACAAGGCGAAATTGGAGCTACGTTGGGCGAAAAATAGACAAAGTTGCGCCACCAACCTCTCGTCACAGCACTACAAATATCACCCAGAGCCAGAGAATGCTTGCAAAACTGAATTTTACACAACTAGCAAAAAAAGTGCATTTTCCACGTTTTCTGCACGATTTTCCAGGTTTCAATCCGCTATAGACACGCGAAATCCAACTACATTCACGACATGGCAACCAATACCGACTTCAAGAAGGCATGCTCATTGAAACAGCAACTACAAGACAACACAACTATAGTTGAAAGCTGCTGAAAATAGGGAGCATCAGTAGACAATGATGTTCCAAGAGCCTTCGGCTCAAGTCGAAAAAAAAAAACACCCCCAGCTAAAGCTGATATAGCGACGCTGATAGCGTGGAACATTTGTATTGGCGGAATTGCGCCCCAATGAAACGCCATCACGGCCGGATTTTGCAAGTGCACAAATCAACAGACAATGACACCTGCGACATTTCTCCGCGAAAGTTCATTTTCATGGCTTCCTGGTCAGACCTTGTGTCCGACTGAGCTCCTCCTACTATGAACATCCTGATGGGCAGGGATGGGTGTGTACACTCTGTAACTGTTCACTGTGATCAAGCCATCTTCTCAACAGCTGAATGTTGACATGTGCTCAATGGCCTCCTTTTCTTTCAATCATGGCTTAGATTTTTTGAATGGGGAAGTTTGATCGCTTACCCAATGAAGGGCCTCATTTTTGTTGATCACATTTGCAGGGATCGTCACGTTTTGCTCCTTCAGGCTCAATTTGAGAGCTATATTATGGTTAATTTTTTTCTAGAGGTCCTGTTTTATTAAAGGTGGGATGGGCCGCACTTTGCTCATTTCTACACCAGCCCTATCTTTTGACTTTTGATGCGATTTTCATGCACTCTTCTTGATATGTTGTTCAATCTCTACCACGGAATTTTTGCTCGGTATTTCGATGTATTACAACTAACCCCTCTAAACTCCGACGGGCTCCTCCTATCCGATTTTAATTCACTCTATGGTGAGCCCTTTTCATTTTTTTGCGGAAGAGGCCAGAAACCAGCCGAAAAGTTGGTTTTATTACATGATTTGTCAAGCAATCAACCCGAATATTACGCAGGTGCAATGCCTTTTCCATAAGGGATTGAATTGGTTGAAAGCACTTTTCATGTAACTAAGAAAGTGATGTGTTCACAAACATGGTAAGAAATGAAAGACAAATTAAGCACATCAGCCAAATCGAGGGAAACGATCGTGAGAGAAACAAGAAAATCACGCATGGAACAGTGCAAACATTTTCCAGGCCCTGATTAGGGCCTTTGAATCTCGTGTGGACATGATGCTGATGCGTTCTAACATGGTGAATCGGGTAGATCCCTTCCATTATGGGGCTTTCCAGATTTCCGGGTGGCCATCCCAGGTTCTTTGCTTTCATGAGTAGATTCTGCAAAGGATAGGACACACGTGTGTTTTTCCAGAATCGCTGACTATACCCCGCGTCTTCACTGCAATTTGGACCGCTGATTAAGAAATGGAGTTTGTCACGATCGCAGAGTAATAGCGTGACCCTACTTCCGATAGCAGATATAGATTCTAGCAGCCATTCCCAAGCTTAACAAGTAAAGGAATCATCCATTTTTGGGAGAGTTGGACAGCTTCGGCTGAAAGGATTTCAGTTTTGGGGATCTGTGGATTGTAGATGGGTGTCAGTTCCTGTTGCTTGCCGTGACCCCGACTCAAGTGGGTCAGAACTCTCCGGTTGAGGCACCCACTGAAAGAGATGGGGATGTTCTTATCAATCTTAGTCATGCAATGTTTGACATCTTTCTATAGGATTCTATAGGCATGTTTTCTCCCCTCAACTTCTATCTGTGATCACCAGCTGTGATCACCAGCTGCGGCCAGGGGTTGGCAGAGGATCTGAAAGCCAACGGAACCATCACGCAGATCGGCTTGTGGTCCAACAACATCCGCGATGCCGGCGCCAAGGCATGCCCTGTCCTGGGACGTTGCGGGGCCGGATGTCCCAGCACGGGTCAATGCCTTGATTCCCCACCAGGTGATGGTCTATTTTTGGTTCTCGTTTCATCATGATTTGATGCGATTCCCATGCACGTCATAAATTCTATACTACAATTGCTGAGTCTGTCTAATCCCAAGCCTGATGAGATACGTTCAGAAGCACGAGATGTTTTTGTTCTTGGGCATGGCACCAAGTCAGCTCGATCGGCCAAGTGTTTCCCAATGACAACTTTGCCAAGTGCAGAACAAGAATGTGATGAGAAAGTGATGGAGAAGAAGTCGAAGAGGGGCTCTGAGTTTAGGATCGAACTTTAGCATGAGAAGATGAGCATGAAGTACAACCAACCACATGGGTTCGAAAAAAAATGGTTCAGCCATTAATATCTCCCCACACTGCAACGGAGCATGATAAAGAACAGCATCTCCATTAACAACTGCGACAGCCGCTCCAGGGTTCGTGCAACCCTGTCCACCTTACTGGTCAAGAAATTGGAGTGATTTTTCTCATGTCACCGTGCAAAGTTTGAGGTCCAGTGCCCACAAGGATACCTTGGGTGGTGCCCCCATCACGTCGGTTTTGTCCCGCAGCATCGGCCCAAGCGAACAAACCCAGAGGTTCTATCATTTGGGAAGCATTAGCAATTCATTTCTGGTGCTTTATCTAATTGGTTTGTTGCAGTAATCGATTTGTCTCACGAACGGTGTCAGCAGTAATCACGGTAACATCCGACAAGAGTAATTAATTGAAGTCGATATGTCGGGCGCCGCTTGTTGAGCATGCCAGCTAAAAGCTCCCAACAAGCTCTCAGTCTGGTTTTCTCCTCTTCATTGGTGGGTTGACTGGTGTGTTTCCATCGAGAGGAGTGCAGAATGTTTCTTGCCCTTCGCAGTTGGGATCCGGCCACCAGCAATCCCCAGCTGCGGCCAGGCGTTGGCGGAGGCTCTGAAAGCCAACCGAACCGTCGCGAAGATCAGTTTGCACGACAACAAGATCGGGGATGCCGGCGCCGAGGCCTGCCGTGTCTCGGGTCGTCGCAGGGTGCAGAAGAAGAAGCCTCAGAGATGTAGGATGATATAGCGATGGAAGAGAAGTCCCAGAGGAGCTCCGAGTTTCGGATCGGACTTCAGCATGGGAAGATGAGCATCTACTCAGGAGATCTCTTTGAGCAGCAGCCCCAAAGAAAAAGATGAAGTGTTGTCTTTCCCGAGAGCGCTTGCGAAGGGTTCTTCGGTCTTCGTAAAAAAAGCAGCCGTTGCAATACATGTCTACAGCTTCACAGATCTTCATCTTCACGCCTTACACCTGCAGATCTACATTTTCTCACCCTCACATTTGCAGATCTACATCTATGCATCTTCACAATTTGCAAATCTACATCTTCTCACCCTGATAGCTGCAGATGTACATCTTCACACCTTCACATCTGCAGACCTACATCTGCATGCCCTCACATCTGTAGATCTACATCTTCACATCTGCAGATCCTCTCAGTCTCTTTCTCTCTCTGCCTCTCTCTCTCTCTCTCTCTCGCTAGCTCTTCTTTCTTTCTCTCTTAGGGCGCAGGCATGCGCAGGCTGTACAGACAGCGCAGGCACGTCACATTGCCAGCCATCCCTGGCTGCGGCCAGGCTCTGGCGGAGGCGCTGAAAGCCAACCGAAGTGTCACCGAGATCGACTTGACTGACAACACAGTCGGCGATGCAGGTGCCGAGGCCTGCCGTGTCCCGGGACGTAGTGGGGCCCGATGTCCAAGCACCGGTCAAGGCCTTGATTTCCCACAGGGTACGGTCTAGGTTCGTTTCTTGTTTGATCATCATGCTATGAGCGTCCGCAAAAAGTACGTCCATCATGTTTGCAATGCGGGAGATCCGGCTTTCCTGTTGCAATTCCAGAGAGCAATGAAAGAGTTGGTGGTGCTTTGGCGACATTCAGAATTTCTTGTTATTCACCGTTGGGATCGTGCCATCTCCCGGTTCCAGTGTGCCAGCCATCCCTAGCTGCGGCCAGGCTCTGGCGGAGGCGCTGAAACCCAGCAGAACTGTCAAGGTGATCGACCTGCGTTACAACAAAATCGGCAATGCTGGTGCCGAGGCCTGTCCTTTCCTGAAACATCGCAGGGCCCAAGGCCTTGAGACATGTCCTCAAATCAACTTGACCAGCTGAGTGTTTGACACTTTGCCAAGTGCAGAATGTTTCCTTTCCTTCGCAGTTGGGCTCGCGCCATTTTCCCAGGTTCCAATTTTGACGTTGCCCTGCGGCCAGGTGCTGGCAGAGGCGCTGAAAGCCAACAGAAGCGTCACTGAGATCGACGTGCGTTACAACAACATCAGCGATGACGGCATCGAGGCCTGCCCTGTCCCGGGCTTCCCACCAGGTGAGTATCTTCGAGAAAATGAGATTGATCATTCCATAGAATCCCTATGTAAACCATGTATACCTTGGCCGGACCGGGTAGGTCAAGAAGCTGCAGAGGGTTCCAGTGTTTGCCATGAACCCAAATCAGCTCGATCAGTGTTTCCCAATGATGACTTTGCCAAGTGCAGAACAACAGGCCTTAAACGAAGTGATCAAAGAGAAGAGGAAGATGGGTTTTGAGTTCGAGGTGGTGGGGCTGGTGGGGATGTCCTCAGAAGAGGAAGAATCCTTAGAGGAAGAATCGCCGGCAGAAAAATCTGCGGAAGAAGAGGAAGCCTCGGAAGAAGAGAAATCTTTGGAAAGAGATTTGTAAGAGGAACACCCGAGCAGTGGCCGCAAGAAACCCAACTCTTGATTGCCATAAGCACGGAACATAGATCAAAAAATTATACCTTGCATGTTAATGGAAATCTCGATCTTCAAAACATCATCATGGACTTTCTGTGCCAAAGTAGTTTTGGTCACTGTTCACCTTCCTCTCACTGTGCATACATGCTGATTTGCTCCAACTTGACTTCCCTGCTTAGAGAATTTTGGCAGAGCTGTTTCAAAATCGCATCGACTCCCAGAAGAACGGAGGCAATGCAAAGAAAAAGTGTGCACGTTCTCCTTGGGGAACTCCAGGGTTGCTGAGCCTGGCTGGTTGTTTACTGCTTGTGTCCAGCACATTTTCGGATCTCGTTTCCTATCAGAAATAGTGATGGACACAGTCGCCAGAGATCCAGCAGTTGCAAGTTGTTCCTGGATGTATCGAACAATTCCATAGGTCAAACTTGGCACTCGAAACGCATCTTGGGATGCCTGGACTCGTTTTTGAAAAGTCTGATGATGGGGTGCATCGCTGGGTTCTAAAGATCTCAAGCCTGGAGCCACCGTGGGCACTCAAACCAGTGTCACTGTTGAGTAGCTGTCGAAGGAGGTGGTGCTTTCTCCTTTGATCTCAAAACCACGGGCAACATGATGGTGAATGATGATGATTAATGATGATTAATGGAAATGAACGGTCAATGATTAGTCCCGGTCAATGATTGGTCCTGGTCAGTGATGGCTTCAACGTGGTTTCAATGGGAACTCGTGCATTGCTTGCTGGAAACTGATTGAATCAGCACCGAGGCGCCTGAGAGCGGCCTTGGATTTCAAACCCTGGAGCGACTTGGAAAAACGGTGCTGTCGCACTGGGGCGGCATTGATTGGAAGCCAGTGGCATGGCATGGAGTACCACGGCGTAGCATGGCATAGCACGGCTGTCACCAATGATTGAGCTCCATGGATCAGCTTGCTGATCATCCAACCTCTTGATCCAACTCTTTGTCCGCCCACCTTGGACCGGTTGCAAGATGCTCCAGTGGACAATCGCAGTAGCGGCTCAATGAGAAAATGACGAGCCAACATGGCAGCAATCTTTGATCACTGCTTCAGTGATTCAATGGCAACTTTCTGGATGATAGCCCCCCCATTGATCAGTACAGATGTACAAGTTGCCATTCCCCCCTGCAAATTGTGTGATATTTTG
Source organism: Symbiodinium kawagutii (assembly GCA_009767595.1). Classification (NCBI taxonomy): domain Eukaryota; class Dinophyceae; order Suessiales; family Symbiodiniaceae; genus Symbiodinium; species Symbiodinium kawagutii. The sequence continues at coordinate 269,375 of VSDK01026163.1, read as the reverse complement.
GATGGGGTTCCCTTATTCCCCATATGACTTCGACCCTCATCCAAGCATGTTCCGCATCGAACATCAACACATCTCCAGTCCTCATCTCTCGGTGGATCAGCGCCATGGCGGGCTACGAGACGGGCATCAAAGCCGCACAGGCATCAGCCGTCTTCAAAGTCCGATGCAAAAGCACTCGCCCTGGAGATGCTGTCTTCGTGGTGGGCAGCCACGAAGCTTTGGGCGCTTGGTCTCCCAAGATGGCTCTGCCCCTGACCACCTCTGCTGATACTTTTCCCGTTTGGCAATCGGCTCCCATTCCACTGATGTCTGGGATGATGGTGGAGTACAAGTTCATCATTCAACGTGAAGATCGGGAAGGACCTACGACATGGCAGAAGTTTGAGGGCAACTATCATGTCACACCTGTGGATGGAAAGGTGCCTTGGCAAAGCTCAGCAAGCGCTGTCGGACGGGGTTGCCATGATTTGCCTGCAAATCGTCATAGTGGAATAGCGGGATGATGAGACATCATTTTGCAATCAGAAGTCACACATGAATTACCGGCAATATGACACATGAACACTACTATCCCATAGGATCCTTGTAGACGATATGCTATATTAGGGTTTGTACAAGAATAGTGGTACCGGTTTCCTACTGTAAATGATATTATTTTGTTGGTTATTCATTACACTATTTTGGCATATGGTCACAACCCGCAATCGTGGTGCATCAAGAATCTACACCATTCACTGCAAACCAAGGGCACCTGTCTTTTCACAACCACGAGGCGACAACATAATTCCCGCGACGAACTGCTTAGCTAGGATGGCTGCAATGATAACAGCCAACACCAACGAGAGCAACCCAACAGGAGAACAACGCGTCCATTGGTAAATCAGTTCTGTCACCAGCTGTTGGTTTTCCAGGGATACATGATTGTTTTTGGAGGACAATCAATAGATCAATTGGATAAATGACATCCGTAAGTTGTTTGTTTCTTTTGAACATGTTACTTTATCAATGGAACTGTTTTATCAACGGTTAGCATCATTAATCGAGTTGTCCATCATTCAGGGGGAGGACATTGCCAGGCACCCAGCTGTTTCGAGGTTCTTCAAGCGCTGTCGGATTGGGAAGTGGCTTCGGCGGAGATCTCCACCCTCTCCGAGGCACCGGAAGAACCGGAGAAACCGGCCACGACGGAAGACAAAGCTGCGGCGAAGCAAGATCACGAGGAGAGCTTCAAACAGATCTCCATGTTGCACAATATTCCACTGATAAAGTCAATGTATGTCAATCTCAGGTCCCAGTTTAATCCATGTTTAATATACTTCATTCTTCATATTCTTCATTCTTCAATTCTTTGAATTAACAGATATACAAGTTCCTACCGTTCCTACTGCGTGAATTGCTTCAGGAAGTCCTACTGAAGATGGCCGAGTCGGGAGTTGAGAACGCGGAGGCGGAAGTCACGTCGCAGTGCCCCCTGGCAGTGACGCTGAAGAAGCGCGAGATGAGCCGCCGCAACTTCTCGCAGAGTTTGTTGACGTTGGACGTGGACGCTCCCGGGGAGGAAGCCAAGGAGGCCGAGAAGGCACAGGAAGCGGAGGCACCGGGGTGGTGAGGTGTTCCTGTTGGTGTTGGGTGACATGTGACATGTGACCAGCACAGCACCACATGACCAGCTGATGGACTCTGATGAGATGATAGCTCTTGGGATCTACAACTCACCATGGTGCCCTGTTAGGTGCCCAAAGAGTCAGAGAAGCCACCGGAAAGCACTCCTCAAAGCACCACAGCCACTGAAGAGCCATCGAAGGAACCCGAAGCTACAGAGCCCACTGGCGCAGATGCAGCAGATGCTCCAGATGCAGATGCTGCAGATGTGGTGGTCTCCCAACAGCCCATGGAGGAAGAGGAGGGCGAGGCAGTGGAGTACGAAATGCCCTTGAAGGATAAGGATTTGAGGGCCTCATCAGCCCCGGATGTCCGCGGAGTGTCTCTGAAGCATATTACGCCCCTTGGCCCAAGAGAGCTTTGGTGTAGCAAGATTTGATATCGATAAGGGATGTGTTGGACACTTCGCGTCCTCCACAGTCTGATATGATTTGTTGATTCGACAATTTCATATCATTTCTGGATGTGACACCTGTATGTTTCTTAAAGCTGCGGTATCCCCAAAATAGATGGTTTCCCGATTAGAAGACGTTTGTTTAGCCCGTAGATGGTTTTGATTACAGAATTGGCAACACCACAATATATTTCCAAAGAGGTGGGCATGTCCAATTGTATGTGGCTTCTATTTGGTGTGTACCCCCTATCACTGACCATCAACATCACCTATTCCCAAGTCTTGTGAATCAAAATCATGTCACCAATACTGGTTCAGTAGTGTTGCCAGGTGGCTCCCCCTTGTCAGTGTGACCTCCCTTGTTGGTGTTACCTAGGAGCTTCTCCGCCTTAGCCGATATGGCGGATGCCCAAACCAAAGCTGAACATCGAAAGGAAAAGAAGAAGGCGCTGATGTCGATCTCGCCTCAGGGTACAGCACGCTACTATGAGTCCTGCTGCATCCTGTTGCACTAGCAGGTTCTTTATTAGCCAATAATCACCGGCTATTAGACATTGCTATGCAGCAGTACTATACTGGTCGTGGTTGGCGTTTCTACCCTAACATGCACAGTTTGGTTGTAGTAACTTTGGAGGTACAAATTTGGATAGTGAAGGTACCTTCCCTACAATGGGTATACTGACCCTCCTTTTTTTTCTGTGTTTTCTCTCAAACGTTGGATCATGAAACAATGCCCAAGCATGCTGCCGGCATTGCTTGGAGCATCACAACTGGATGATTTGGGAGACTT
>VSDK01026163.1:248062-266511 GCA_009767595.1 Symbiodinium kawagutii | reverse complement strand
GCATTCCTTGGAGCATGACAAATGGATGATTTGGGAGACTTGCACAAGCGCACCTCAACCTTTAGACCATTTGCAGGGATATCAATGTTATCAACTCCAACCTAGCCTTCGGAGGAAGGCAGCTGATGTTGGGCCCCTTTTCATTTGTTTCCCTGTTTGGATCTGGTCATTCTTGAAACCTTTCCCCCTCGCCTGGCAGGCGCAATCGCACTATGACCCCTACAATCTCAACGTGCCAGTGGTCATCGTCACCAGTGAAGTCGCTCCCTATTCAAAGACCGCCACATGCTCCGCTGGTGACGCTCAGTGGCTGATTCTTTCAGTTTTTGCTTCAAAGATCTATCCCAAGAAATTCGAACACGACAGGTATGCTTCAAAGTTTCACGGGTTTCTCTTTTGGGAAGGTTGAAGGTCGGGTTTGACAGGAATTCCATTTGTCAGTTCAAGACATGCCCCATTGGAGCGAGATGATGCTGCTCCGTCGTTGCCCCATGCCTCAACTATGTCAAGGCATCCGTTTGAGGCAAATACAATGGCTGTCATTAGTCGATGCTTCTCTCCTGAGTGAACATGTGCTTCCAAAAGTCCTGTTGAATGGAGTGGTGCTTATTTGCTTTGGCAAGTGTACTGGAGGGGAATTCCTTGCAAATATGTAATGCAAATGAATCTTGAAAGACTTCACGCTGTCAGTTGGAAAGGGTTGATATGTCATGGTTCACCCTTCTTCAGTCCTTTGACGTGGAGGTTGATAGGAACGCCAGATTTTGACACAATCTCCAAAAGGGACACACATACCCTGCCACTCTAACTAGCTTTTGTTCGCTCCCATTTAACCTGAAGCAATTCATCAAAAGGGATACAACAATGAACCAGATAGTATGTCAATATGTCCCCATTATATACCCTTGTTCTGGTGTCCCTCTCTATTAGCATAGGTGGTGGTTGTATCCTATGGAATATACGCAGAGCATCCATGTATTGGATATTACAATAGCGGGTCGCCGCATGAAAATTTCCAGCAATGCAAAGGATTCAAGGTGGGTCAATGATGCTTAATAGTAGGCACACCAGCCAACGACAACTGGTTGGTGGTTAGAACCAATCACCAAAAATATTAGGATCATAGCTCATTATTCGCAGTTGCGCTGAAAATCAAAGATATTTGAAACCATCAACCAGTGATAGTTGGTTATTGAAACCAGCTTATAACGATTGTAGCAAATTATTCATGAAATGATTGTAGCATAGCAGTAGCATGTATTTGGATCCTCGCGACAGGACTGGCGGATTGGGCATGGTGGCAGCCTCCTACGGCTTTGAATTTGCAAGGACGGAGATGTGGCGGTGCCATCACAGTCAGCAGCACTTGGGATCCATCAGGAGTTGAGTCTCAATGTTTAGATTGTTGAGATGGACCTGTAGTTCCTAGATAGGTCATTCGCAGGTGCGAAGCATGAAGCTCAGGAGTTGTTGGTATAGAATTCTGTCATGAGTCGACTGTTTGACTGTTTCACTCAGATTGATGTTTGGAATACGGAGCTGCTGTTTGAAGAAGATTCAATCCAGATTTTGTTCATTTCTGCTGCTTGATCAACTGGCCAACTGCCAGGAATGGGCATCGGACCATGGTCGTGGCGCCAAAGTACAAGCACTATGATGGCATCAGTTACGTGGGCGAGTGTCGAGTGAGGATCAAAGACGTTGAGGCTGGGCTAGTGGATCAGCCGTAGGCTCACAGTGGTGGCAAGCCCAAGCAACGACTGGCTCAAACTGAAGCGACCTTCCAAAAGTGATCCATTGGAATCATTCCAACCTATCAATTTTGGATCTAGAATAAACCAATCCAATTAGCTGGAGTTTGGGGAAGCGTCCTGTCAGGAAAATGTGAAGTACTGGCATCTTCGAAAGGACATTGGAGAGGCATGCCTGCTCCTGCCTGCTCTTGTGCATCCTTCGAGTCGGGTGCGACGTCCATGGTTCAAGGAAACTTCCAAAGTCTGTGTTGATAGCCATTCCAGGTGTTGTCGCCGCCCAAATGAACCAATTCTCATTCCGCATTTGATTAATATCAATTATTGCTAGTTTGGTCAATCATCAATAGCCATCATTTGCAACCATCGTTATATGCAATGTTAACCATATCATATATATATATATATCATATCATATCATTGTTTGCTATCATTAACCGTCCATAATCACCATCAGAAGCAGGGCTTGGCGCCAGGGCAAAGGAACGGACTTCCTTTTCATCGAGGGCCGTGGTATTCAGAGAGACGGTGGCCTCTACAACGACGATGATGGTCGTGAATACCCGGACCCAACTCCTGCGTGGGCATCATCCTGTTGTGTGTGCAAAGATGAAGATAACAATGAACAATGAACATGTCGTGTCACACAATGTTGTTGCTTTGCTGACCAATAGAATGCAATGACATCATTTTGTTTGAAATGTGAATCTTAGAGTCTCCAAGTCTCCAAGTACCTTAATGCACAAAACCAACGAGGATGACGCCTTGCAGTTTCCACAGCTCAACGGCTGAGTTGAAATTGTGGGCAACGACAGGACAACTTGGACCGATTTACGATGTTGTGCTTAGCCGCCATGGAGGCACCAGGGTTGCTCAGGATCACGAAGCTTGCTGACAGGACTAAGGATCAGTGGATGTACCGATGATGGTATCACAACAAGATCCAATTCAACGGGATAGCCGATCCAATTCAATGGGATAGCCGCCAGCGTGTTTTCTAAGCATTTGCCCACTATGAGCCAACGCCCCTTGTTGGCATTTCTTGGACCATCCATTACATTGGACCACAGTAGGTCAACCACAAAGAATCGCCAGGATGCTCCTCGTCAACAAGTAACTAGAAACGAATATCAACCATCAATTCTTCTCAACTAGTATCAACTATCATTATACTTATCAACAATCAGTATCATCCATCATTAACGAGAAACCATAGTAACGATAGTCAACCATTATCATCTATGACCATCCATTCTTAACTAGGATCAACCATTATCACCAGTATCAACCAGTGTCAACTATGAACAAACCATTCTGCAGAACAATCTCCGAACCTCCAGGCGCCCTTGAACCTGGACATCAATGGCCAAGGGAAGTACGGTGACAAGGTGCGATCAGCGGTGTGTAAGTCTCCCCACGAATGTGGTAACCCATCAGTTTTGGGGGGGAAAATCATGGACACTGAACCACCCACATTTCACCCATGCGTTGAGATGCTGACTGGCATGGTTTCGAAGGGATTGCGGCTTGTGTTTTACTTGTTAGCACCATGATTGGCTAATGTCTAATGTGCATGGTTTCTTCCAGCTTTGCAAAAACCACATCTCAGGTGATCTTTCTGGCCAACGACTGGCAAGCGGGGCTGGTCTGTGACCAAGCAGATTCAAAATAGGGCAACCTGATTGTTGCCTTCAGAAATCTAGCAGTTGATTTAAGTTGCAAGATGTGAAGCTGGCTTGCCATTGTGGCTGCCCAGGTCCCAGTGTATATGTGCTACAAGTACCGCAGACACAACTGCTACTCACAGGTTGGAGTCCATTGGAGTTGTGGCTTTTGACATGCCTCGGCAGTCAAAATTTGTGCCACCAGAAAGGGAATCACCACCGCTGAATCATTCATCTTTGATCCGGAAATAACTGCGTCGCAGGTGATTTTGATGCCAAAGTGGTGGGTAAATCAACATGTTGAATTCAGTCCGAATGTCTGAAAACTTGTGAGGCCCGCGCCATCTATGTCATCCACAATCTGGGATACCAGGGTCAGCCGAGCACTTACTGAGCTGAAAGATGAAATCTGGGGCAAGCAGAAGGCATATGATGGGGCTACCATGGGTTTACCCCACCTGAAGATGTTCGGTTTCCGAGTGATCAGCATGACATGGGGATGGAGATCACATGACATCCCTTGCCAAGGTACCATGGCCAGGATGCCTGCAGATTTTTCGGCATCGACGAACAGGATCTCCGGCTGCAATCCGAACCCATGACCTGGCACTGGGCACAGGAAACTCATGGGAACTCGAGTTGTCTTCAACGTTGTGGAGCCAAGCATTTGGCACCGGTGTTCTGATTAGTAAATTGCTTGAACACTTCATAGAAATGTCAAGCATCAGCATGTAAACCATGTCAACTACGTGGTAAATACATATTAACCACATTCAGAAATGGTTGGAAGATTTTTTTGCGCACAGCTCCAGGCAGCGCGCGACTTGGTTTTGGGCAACTGCATCAACCTGTCGAAGGGAGCCTTGGTATGTAGCGAGCTCAGGGAAAGCTCGAAACAGAGAGAGAGAGAGCTCAGGGCACGAGCTGCTTCAGAATGCTTTTGATGTGAGCTACCAAAGAATTTGCAAAAGAAAGGAGAAAATCTTCATGTGAAACTGGCATCCAAAAGCCATGGACCTACCATGGCCTTCACAAGCAGCTCGGCAGGTGCCGATCGAGTGCTCACCGTGTCACCCAACTACTCCAAAGAGATCCAGACGCCAGCGGGTGGTTTCAACCTACAGGACAGCAGGGCTGGGAGCTGTGGCTCGGCTCTGCACCACAGCATGGGAAGATCGATGATCTCAGCAGATCTGCCATGAGCTGCCATCTTCGAAGGTACCACCAGGAAGAATGGATCACCAATCATCATCATTATCATCATTCATTATTAACCATCCATTTGATCAACCATCGATATACAATCATCAGTAACCAGATGAGCCAACTAGCAGAGTTCAGAAGTGATGTCCTTCTTGTCATCATAGAAACCAACCAACAGCTTCGTCAACTGCATAGTGTCAGGACTTTGTCTCCGCCAAAGCTGCCTCCTTGCGGCTGGCGGGAATTCTCAATGGCATCGATGATTGCTGGGATCCTGCCGTAGATCCGGATGTCGCCAGAGCCCCAAGAGACATCAAGAGACTGGAAGCAGATCTGGTGGAAGTTGGTGGCCGGTTTGGTTGGTGCAACCAGCATGGATCCATTGGTTGGTATGGCTCCATATGGCTCCAGCAAAATGGATTCGCCATACAAGCTTGCAACATCAGACCTGAAGTTTCCGTCGATCATGGGATCCAGTTGCTAAGCAAACACTGCACTGAAACGTCAGGGAAGACTTTTTGGAAATAACTGAAGTTGACAATGACCAAAAGTCTCCCAGAAGTAGCTGTTGACCTCCTTGAGTTCATTTTTGCTCAGGATGCTGAGTAGGATTATGATGAGTTGTTTCTGTTATTATTTTGGAAAAAGCCATCCAAATGCATATCATGTGGTCCCGGGCTCATATAAACATGGTTTTTGGGCAGCACGCCAAAAGATTTGGCGGATGAAGTAGCCTAAACAAATCCAAGCAACTGCCATTGGTTGTACAGCCACAGCCACCCTTGGTGCATACCCCCAGCGCCATCCTCGCTGTAGTCCGTGAACTTCTCGGTGGAGGACTTTGAGAAGGGCAAGCTGCAGAACAAGGTGAGATGATGACTGCTGGGCAAACAAACCGCCTGTTTCAGCTGCTGAGTGGTGAGAAAGCTGGTGAATAAGGTCATAAGCTGGTGAATAAGCTGGTTAAGAATGGTCAGTGAGCGGTTGCCAAGACCTTTGCTTGATAACCCCTTGAGCAAGTGAGTGCGGGCAGATGATGATTTTGTTGTACATATTGAACACCTGGGCTGATTGCTTAATGTCAAAGTGACCAAGTCTGCATACTCATAAGCCATGGTTCTATTTGCATCTTCAGCATTCAAGAAAACCCATTAATTAGGTCATCCACCAAAGTCTATCTTTTGTTATAGGCGCGTCCTAAATGGGGACTGCCTAAAATTCTATGCCTTCCGCATGACATTTGAGACTACTTAGTCGTGGACACTCCCTGTTGTTTTTTGCTCTGCATATCTGTGAAACGTTCCATAAACACACAAGGAATGCCAACGATAAGGAGATGCGTAGCCCTTGTTGTGACAACACATTGATAGGTTGAAACATGATGAAACATGTTGGAACATGTTGGAACGTAGCATAGATTATATGTCAAGCTGTAGCAAGGCCGTGGAGAGCTTAGAACTGAAACCTTCAGATTGGCTTGAAGCTATGCCTCAACGTGTTGGTACCTCATGAGCCGGAGAATAGGCTGGCACTTGTGAGGCGGCGTTACAGAAGAAGCTGGGGCTGGATGAGAATCCAGATGCCAGGAACTCAGATTGATGGATTTCTGGCATGGCTTAGTGATAATTTGGATGATCGTCAGTGGTTGATAAGGGATCCATCCTAGATGATTGTCAGTTCAAAACAGCATATTCAACTAACAAGCTTCAGTTAAACTGGTGTCAAGCATCACCAGCGATATAAAATCAGCAGCCTATGAACTACTTAGCCACCCTATGCCACCCTTCTAAAAAGCTTCAAAATCGCCCGTCAAAAGCCGTATACAGCGCTGCCACTCAGTTGTGCCTCATTGGCTTCGTCGGTCGCTTGACTTGGCCGGGATCTTAGACCGCCCCAGCTGAAGCATCAGCCCATTGTTGACCGTGAACTAGCGGCTTAACAGGATCAATGGTGGCTTGATGATCATTAAGTCATCGTTAATCAGTTCACTGTTAGACTTGTTAATAACAGATGTGAATGGATGAGTAAAACATTAAATGCTGAATTGTGACAAAGCTGTTTAAGCATCATTAAACAGACTGCTTGATGATGTTAACTTCTCACTATGGACCATGGATGATGAGCAGATTAATCAATATGGATCATGGCATGATTACCTTAGTTATTAGTCAATCATGATGTTTCAGCTTTAATCGTGAATGCATAATGCTGAATGGTGCTTTGCAATGTGTTGTGAATTACATGATGGCTGTTGTTTTGCGTAGATGCTCAGCTGTTGCCCAATGTCTTGTTTGGAGCTGTGTGAGCTACCTGTGCCTCGACTATCGAGGTTGGTTAATTGATGTTAATTGGACTGGTATCTATGCATGTCATCACTATCCTTGTTTTATAAACATATAGAACCATATTTCGCACGAAGAAATGGTATCCTCCCCGTGGGTTGGAACATGTTGGACTCCACATAAAACAGTGCGAAACCAGCGAAGCTATGCCTGACTCCCAGCAAATCCAAGTGACCCAACTGGCCCTGCTGCGACCCCCAAGGCAGAAGGGCATTGATGTCTTAGCCTCCGTGATCTCGTGGCTCATGCAGGACTGATGGGTTGCATGGATGGCAGGTCACCAGTGGACTAAGAAGCAACAACAGTCACTGCACAAAATCCACAGTTGAACAGGTCACGTGGTGGGTGACTGGGTGGCTGGAAGGACACCGGCAATGGCGTCACCGGACAGGTGCAGCTCATCATGATGGGCACCTCTCTCAGGGCATCGCTGCACTGATGTAACTGTCACTTGCGGCTCTGATCCCAAGTTTTCCAAGAGAAACTATGTTGAGATCTGATCAATTATGTGGACATGGTCAGGTCTTTTGTTGAGATTTTTCTAGATACTATCCAGATGTTTGTTGATGGCTAGTTATTGTTATTATGTTGACATAGTAGAGGGTCTCTTGATCTCCAAATAGCCACCTATGCAACTATTGATATGTCCAAGATTCATGGTCAGCCACTGAGTTATTATATAGTATATCTCAACCCGGTTTTTGGTGGAACACCTGCTTTTTGGTTGGCTGCCGATCGTTGTTTCAATCCGAGGAAATGGAGAGAGGCAGCACTCAGCTTGGGCCTTAGCAAATCTGGCATCATCCCTGATGGCATCCCTGTGAGCATTTTGGATAGGAGTGGCCATGAACCTATCAGTACACTGATCCGTCCCACCAACCCGCCATGAGATGGGTGTGGAGCAAAATCAACATTCCTTACAGAATTGGCAGGAAGGAGTACTAAAGAAGCATTGAAGCAGTACTAATAATCAATATCTCTCAATTCCAAAGATACCCAAATACTAAGCTATTGAAAGTATCTTGGAAGCAGTACGAAGCAACACATCTGCAGTTGTGCCCATCTTGTCCCAACAAAAGATGCCGATTCATAGCTCCTCTGGGGTGCCACACTTCCCGCCATTGAGGACACTTTGAGGTGGGCAGAGAGCAACTTCCGTGGCCGCGTTTGTGGCTACGTAGGTGGGGCTGGGACGGACATTTGTGGTGCAGGGGAAACGTCCAAGCACCACACGCAGAACTGGCATGATTTCTCTAGGAAAAAAATGATGAAACATGTTGATGTCTCAGAATCTGATGGCAAGTAGACGGATATGAATCTTGACTGAAGAATGAACTGTTCATGGCATGTTTCTTCCGTGATTTGATCAACACTAGCCATTCCTCCATCATGAATTGATGATTCATCAAATAATTACCAGTCATTGAGTTTTTTCGTCAGCCATTACAAACCATTGGTAACCATCTTCATGGTTTTTCAACATTTGTCATTGATCAATTGATCAACCATCACAAGGCATTGATCAGGCTTCATAAACCATTATCAACCAGCAATAACCAGCCTTCATCAGCCATGTTTCAATTCGAGCGGGCGAAATTGCTGTTTGGACAGGTTTCGATCCAAAAGTTGAGTCGCTGGCTTAGATTTCTGTCACGAGGATGAGAAAAGTTCAGAGAATTTTCCGATGGAGTCAAAAGCTTGACCCGGTGGTGTGAAATTGAAACGATGAACAAATTCGTTGAACTTCGCCCAATGGTCCAATCAACTGGTACTGTTGGAGAATGGTGAACCATTGTGAGATGCATGGAATCGCGCGTATCGCCAAGTTGTTTCCTTCCCCCACCTGAAATGAACAGAAGTTGTGATCGTTTAGGGTACTCTTACAACTATACCCCCCGATCGAAATTTCTCGCTAGAAGCATTCGTCCTGAAAAAAGCGATGCGTCATTTGCCTCATGTTCGCTAAAAGCGATGCTTTCAGTTCCCACCCTAAGACTCACTTTTTACCCGGTTGGAACGGCATATGTGCCACCATTTGATCATCCAATATCATCCACATTCCGAGCTATTTGTGACCTGCCGGAGTGCCATTTGGTTATGAAGTTTATTCAGCTTCATTGTTTGGACAACTGCAGGGTTGGCAAACGTACATCCACGTAGCCAGCTATCCCACGGGAAGCCCCAAGGCATCAGATGATGGCAGCCTGTGACTTGCTGCTGATGCCATCGCGTTACGAGCCGTGTGGCCTTCCACAGATGTACTCGCAGATGTCGGGAGCTCAGTGAGGCCGTGATGCTGGTGCTCATCCAGGTCCAGATCTCCAAAGTGATGTCCATTTTGGTTGCGAACACCATGTGAACATGGACTTTACCATCCGTTTTTGTTGGGAAAACCATCAGTTTCTCAACAGGGCAAAGCATCATGGATGAGTTTGCAGAATTTCTGGACTTGGTGCAGCATGATCAGCATGTCTCATGTCATCTGTTGGGTGATAGGTTTTTGTCTATTCCTAAAAAAAGCACTTTGCGTTTGCCTGTTGATGGGATAACCTACTCACTGACGCACATCAACCAAAGTATGGAGGGTAAACGCCAGTTTATATGTGCCAGTGGTAGGAATTGGCCTTGATAGGCCATCACTATCCACAGATTCTGTGCCGCATGGTAGGTCAAGACCTGTACCCCAGCTGTTCACATCCCCCAAATGAACTAAACTGGTCTTCGTTGGGATGTTCTATGTGGCTGTGGGTCATAGCCATCCAACCCCCGCTTTTCACATCCCAACTGTTTTTGGATGATTATGAGCCACTTATGACCCACTTATGACCCACTAATGCCCCACAGCCACATGGAACCCCTAACCTCTCCACTGCAGCGCCACCGAGGTATGGAACACTGCCAGTGGTCCATGCGACAGGTGGACTAGTGGACTCAGTGAAGGAGCTGAGAGCTGAGCAGTTGAAGTTTGATAGCCTTGGTTTATCCGCGGAACATGCTGTACATAGATGTGAATAGTACTTAGTGATGATTAATTTACGATCATTAGCTGGTCAACAAATCATACTTCATGATCCATGATGGGTAATGATGGTTGATATAACGATCAAGGATTGTCGATACACCTGCTTTGACAAATGATGTTTTGTCATGGGACAAACAAAATGGAAACATGATGGGATGATAAGGATAATCATGGCCAACAGTCGCTGATCAATAGGGCCCACAACAAACAACCAACAAGACGATGTTGATCAGCTGGTTTGATTTGAGGTTTTGCTGGGGATAATTTCAATCCATGAAACGGGGAATCCCGAAATTCCTGACTGAGATCTGTCGTGTCTTCAGATTCATCTTCAGAAATCATTCATTGCGAAACTGCTTGCTGAAGTTGTTTGATGAATTGAAATGGCAGGTCCTGATGGATGGGTGGATGTTCCCGCGGATTTCTGGCAGAATTTCCAGCAGAGCCGCCAGGACATCTCAGTGGGTGTTGAGACGGCCACTGGTTTCCTCGTCACTCGTCCAGCCAGGGGGGGCTTGCTCCACGAGCAAAGCTATGATCTGATTGGGGAAAACATCCTGGAAATCATGTTTTTCGAGCAGTACCCACCACTTTGGGCGGTTTCTTCAAAGGACAAGTGGCAATCTGGTACACTTGTTTTCTGCAAGTAATCCAAGGAAAACCTAATACAGCCAATAAAATCGCGTGCGTTTTGAAGAGGACAGCGCCTTGAGGGTCGATTTTTTCCATCATATGGCCGAAAAGAGCAAAGGAACTCACTGCGTAGTGTTCCTAAAGATTGTTGCAGGATTGATAACTATTGATATGATACCCGCTAATTAAAGGTAATCAATGAAAGAAATAGCATTAGGGAGACCCCAAGATTCATGATTGTAGCCAACAATGAGATAATCTCACAGGGGGTATCCCCAACTATGGTGATTATGGAAGCTGTTCATTGATGGGTAGGGAACTGCCCCCGCTGTTCACATCTCCCGTCCCTGCCAGGTTAGCCCTTTGAGCTCTGACAAACTGAAGGAGAGCTGGAAGCTGATGTAAACATTGATGGAAACCAAGCTATGGCAATCCAAACATGAGAATGACCTGGTTACAATCATTGCAGGTAGAGTAATTCGTGAAGACTTACCTGCTGTACAAGGGGGATTAAATCTTGCAAAAAGGATCTGAATCTTATTACCAGTTGGAAGTTATGATCTAAAGCAAGTAAGATTTACTCATATTTCATTCATTTTGTCAGATGATTGTTGAATTTCATGGCAAAGCCCATATTCAACATCATGATGATACGGGATTTTACAATGCTTTTAGCCAACTAACAGCCCAATACTTTCACCAGATGTTGCTGGTCTATTCACGCTTTTGACCCGGTATATGATGGGGATTAAAGCCAAGAAATGGGATTCAACATGTACTTTCACTTCTTCTTGATGTATAGACAGTCAGCTGTCTACCAGTAACTAGTACTGATCAAGCCTTTTGTTGTGGGCTGGGCTAGCACATATAATTTCAAGTGCTCAGTCCAAGTGACACAGCTCGCTATGAGGAGACCCTTTTCCGCGCGGTGGAGTTGTTTTTGAAGCGAAAGGAAGACTTCCTTCGAATGCAACGGACTGCCATGTGTGAAGCTCAGCAGGAGAGAAATTTGAGCATAGGTAAGCCATGATAGAGAAACAATGGTCACGACCATTCGCAGATACTCCAGCTTGGATGCTGATCCCACATGGCGCCTCTCATTCGAGGCAAACTGACTACTACTGGCCAAAGGCCATGGACGAGTACGAGCCGAGCTTAGTGATGGCTCAAGCCATCTCAAGCCATTCACATCAGCGAGTGTGAACCATTCTGAGCCAACTCTCAACCATCATTGATCATCATGAACTAATGATCACTTGTTATCATTGATGATTTGATTATCATGAATCATTTAATCATAATGAACTAATCATCACTAGTGATTGTATTGAATATCATGTTTTATCAATCATTTGATCATCAATTTACGTTTATCATTGACCATCTTTGGCCACCTTTCAACCACTATGAGCCACTATTAAGCACATCTACCTCGCTTGACAACCGGCGACTTGGTGCCCATAGCGCTTTCTGAGGAACGACAAATTGACATCGTTCTCTACGAACCTGCAACTGTGCGATAGGCAGACCTTGACAGATATCCTTTGTCAGATGTTCACCTAGAGTTGGAGAATCAGCATTTCTTGTTGGAAAACCAGAAAGCCTTTGTTAAACTGGGTTACGCATCATCCATTTCTATGGGTCATTTTCTGGAGGTAAGCATCTACCAGAGGGTTGGTAGTGAGTCAGGGCACCTCTGGGAAGTCTTGAAGCATCATGCGCCGCCAGGTTTTGCTTTGATACTTTTGCATCGACACCAAACGGAGTCGAAAACTGTACAAAGCAAGCTACGCCTGGAAATGGTGAAGAGCCGGTTTGATCGGAGATTGCAGCGTCAGCATGGGCACCACTATGGACATTTGGTAACCGCTATGGGTGACTATTATAGTAGATGTGTTTCTTCCTATGCATATAGTTACCATAGTGACACTCTTTGAGCAAACCGGCTGTTTGTTCACTGTGAATTCACCAGTCCCAACGTGGTCAACAAAAAAGCCCACGACTGAAAAGTCAGGGACGGCCGCGTGGCCAATGGCGACCCTTTCGCTCCAGTTGTACAGTACAGAGCTCTAGCTGCCTCAAGCTGCGCTGTTCAGCGGCCTGGGTAGAGCAGGCTGCTGGACGTGCGGGACACGTGCGCTTTCACTGGTGCGCGTGTGTTGCCTATCGTTTTTCGCAGTCGTTTTCCAACTTGGAACAGGATCGAATTGCTTTCAGCAAGTCGAGAAAATTCAGCGAGATTCAGAGATAGATTCAGAGCTCTGGAGAATGACCAGATGTTGCTTGCGGCTTTGATAGCTTCAGGTCAACCTGTTATGGTAACCTGTTATGGCTCAGGGAGTTAGAGCCATGAGGATCAGCACGGGCATGGCTTCCCACGTCCGAAGCTGAGAACGGAAAAATGTGGTCAGACACGAGCTGAGATCGGTGGTGGAATCCACTCATTACCTTCCACTTGCGATGTATGATGATCGCTTCCATCAAGATTCGTCAACCACTTGATGGTCATTGATGGCGATTAGGTACAACTCACATGACTTAATGAGCATCGTAATTGGTTTCGACTTATTATATACCTATCAGTTTTAACTTATAACCTGAGGTGAAACAATATTTATGAAATTTTATAAGTACATATCTTAACTGAAGATACTTGATATCAAATTTGGTTGGATCAACTTTGATCAGTGATTTCTTTGGCTTCCCAGGTCCGCAGGAGAGCATGGAGGGTTGGAGTTGGATCCCTAGGGTTTGGGAGGGAGTGACTATCTCAAGATGAGGGTGGTTGATGATTGTGGATGGTGAATGATGATGGTTGATGATGGTAGATGATGGGAGATCATGATGGTTGATACTATAGACTATAGTTGATCATGTGTTGCTATTGTTGATGTTGATGAGGATTACGATGCTTGATAGGGGTCAATAATGATTACGAACAATGGTCGATGATGATGATGATGATGATGATGATGATGTTGATGATGAACACTGGTCAATAATTGTTACTAGTGGTTGACGATGATTGAGAATGATAATAAATAAGAGTCTGTCATCATGATGACATGCGATGACTAACGCTACAAGCGAGGAAAACAATGGGGTTGATAATGGTTAATGATGTTATTGTTGATGATGGTTCGTATCAGGGGATGATAGCGAGCTAGAATTAACTGGATGGTTCTAGACACCAATTGTGCCAACAATGTAAACAGTCATGCATACAGGAGCTTGAGCCGTTGGGGAAATCATTATCAATTATCAGTCAGCAACAATTACCGACTTGTAAAACACAGAACCAATTGGGAGAGACAACCATCGCAAATATACTTTGTTGATGGATGCAGCAAGAATAAGTATACCTTCCATGCGAGAACATACGGGACGTAGTAACTAGGAACAGCTATTGATTGCTCACAAGACATGCTGCACACAATCCGATACATGATCAACCATTGAACAAAGCTTTGCACAACAAGGAAAACATGCGGAGGAGATGGGCCTTTCCGCATCAACTCGCTGGGTTGCCAGTGGAACTGGCATCTCTTGGTTCTGGATGGCTGATGGACACCTCATTTCCCTCCCGAGATGGTCCCAGAAGCGAATCATGTGACCGCTGAAACCATGCCGAAATCCACGCCCGAAATCCATGAATCCTGGTTTTTCACATTCCAAAAGTGACCGCAGAGTATGGCACTTTGAGCCACTTTCTTGGGATATTAACCACTGGCCACGTCTTGTGAGTTTTGGTACTGCTGCATTCAGTATGTATCACTTGTCCTGCTAGAGCACCGGGGACATGCCTGCAACGTCTCAGAGACTGCGCATTCGCCGTACGTTCGCCACCACCAACCATCTCCACTCAAAACCTATCCATCAGATCTAACCATTCATAACATCTATCCATCCATTGGATTGAACCATGCAATGGATCAATAGGTAAGCCATCCCTTGATCCATGGATCATCCAATCGCCATCGTCACTCTCCCAGGTCGCTGTGAGTGCCGCGCTGGTGCTATCACAGGTGCTGCTAGTGCTGCACTACCCGTGGAAGTCAGTTCTTCACCGTGGGATTTGCGGGTTGATCAACGTGGGTGGAACCGTGTTGATCAGATAGGCAACTTGTGATAGCTACCACTCAGCAAGATGAGCTGCTGATCATTGGTTTGAGCTGCCCATGATCAGGTGGCCGGGATAAGCTGGTTGAATGGTGCAACATGATGCGTTGGTTTGAAATTATCCGAATTAAGTTCTTGCAGTTGAGTGATGGACCAAATAGTCAGTCTAAATGTGCGTGGCTGTTTTACGAACAATTGGGGATAAATCAAAAGCAACAATCTAAACAAGGAGAGACGCAAGGTTGAAGTGGGGAACTCTTCAGACTTGGCTGTAGCTTTGCAACTGAAGAACGAACTTTCCATTTCTGCATCCTTTACAGCAATCCTGCAGCAGTATGTTTCTGTTTCACCAACGAATTCCTTGGAGGACCTATGGGAGAGTCCAAGTCCAAGTATATGAATCAAGTCAAAATAAAGGACTATTCGACCCAGCAGATTGGGTCTCTCCCACAGTATCCTAGTACTTTGGGCACCGGAAACATCACGGCTGGCAGGAGTGGAATTTCATCACAGCTCCCATGGTGGCCGCTCATCGGCGTTTGTCGCTGGCCATGCCGGTGAAACTCTCAGAGAAGCAGGGCCCTGGGCACAGTGATCATTGGATAGTTGGATGATGCTGAATGATGTTGGATCATGTTGGCTCGATGATTTGGGATGGACCACGCTAATCAATGCTGACCATGAACTGCCATACTAAACCATTGTTGTTGGAAAATAACAGCATGTTTGCATCCCTTCATGGCAAAGCTGGTGCTGGTAAACTTCAGGTGCTGCTGGGCTCGCTTCCAGCTGCAGCTGAAACGGCAGAAGGAGGGACAGGGTGCAGGTCTTAGCTCCTGAGATGTGCCCAGTTTGGTGATGAAGTCTTGCTTTCATGGTGAAGGCTAGGCGTTGAAGGATGATCTTGGGCATCAATTGGCTGTTGACAATAGTGGTCATGGATAGCTGTTAATGATCATTCTTAAGAGTTGTTGCCGAGAATGGCTGCTTGGTATTGCATTTGCTTTCTCATAGCTGTGAATGTTTGTTAATCAAAGCTGTCGCTGGTTCCATGTTGCTGAGCAGCCATGAACTCGTGGAACACGGGTCGGCTCCCGAGGTTTCAAGTCATCATGATGGCTCCACTGATTAGCCTCTTCGCCATCATTGGCGTTGCGATGGCACCTTGGACGAGTTTGCAGTTTACGTTGACATGGATCCAGTCTGTCGGAATTGTTTGGGGGTTGTAGGATGTATAGCTTGTCTTCAATTAGTCATCACTGAATCCGTAAAAATAGGGAGATGTACTCCTGATTGTACAAGTCCTATAGCCCACAAACAAAGCATACAAGTCTAAAGTTCCAAGCAAAGTAACTTGGCAAACTACGTGGATGATCCAACCACTTGCCGTTGCTGCAGTGGTGACTGGTTGGTGACTGCAGATGCCCTCGCAGCATATTGAGGTGGGTGGCTTCGTCCTCGGCATTTTTGTGCCGCCGGGAGAAGGCAAAGAGACCACAATGGCTGGTGGTTAGGGAGCGACTTGGAGCCAGGGGTATCTGGAGCTACCAACTACGAAGGGTGGTGTAACTAAATGATCTTCGTTGATTGTGAGATTTACATTGTTATCTATCATCATTTATTATCATTGATGATATTATGTAAGCAGGATGGTCTCAATGTATTGATTGCTTTTGATTTTTTACCAGGTGATTTGAGCCATTTAAGCAAATGCATCAAGAAGCTGGTAGCATTTTACATCTAAGACTACCTGTGAATGCAATAAAACCAGGACTGCCAAGCACACCACTGAGCCAGACACCTCCAGCTGCTGTGCAGCGGCGCAGGTGATTATGGCAACATGGAGACGACCTTGGCAGAGAGGGAGGCGAGGCTGAAGAGTGATATTGTTGGGTCATTGTGAATTGTAGATTGCGACTATAATTATCATATTTTGACATTCATTGATACAATAATGATAATCATTCGCAATAACTAGTATTCTTGATTGGAATGATGAATGGATGTTTAACGTTTCTCCGGTGTTACACAAATTTCTACAATGGCACATGTCGAAAACATCAACAGGAACCAACCTGTGAACAAGCACCCACGCATGACAGGCAGAACTTGTATACGTTGATGTCATTGCAGTGAAATCTTCTTCATACCTGTCCATGGTCGACAGCTTCAATCCCCAAATTGTTAAAAAGAATCCACAAGAATTGCCCATTGATGACTTTGGCCCATCTCGACCAGATGGTGGCGGTGTGTTCATTCATTGTTTGTTGCTTTGTTGCTCATTGCAAGAGGTTACTGGCCTATCGCAATGGCACTGAGAAAATAACTACTCAATCAGTATCAGTATTACTCCATGCTACTCCCAGTGAGCAGTCAACATAGCGAGTGCTTGCACAATTCATCCCACTTCTATGGTTGATTGTTCTTGACAAATTGCACAACAATGGGTTGACAGAATTCACCACTTGATGCCACTATCCACCAGATGGGAATCCACCACTTTCCATCCTTGGTTCCCACTATCCACCAAACAGCTTGGTGATGGGAGTAGCCTGGTGTGTCACCACCGTCCGTAGGCGCGCGAACGTGGATGGCGACGCGATGTGCTGCGAGGCTACGATGAGGAGACCTATGCAGTGGGGTTTGCCAAGTGCAGCCATGAAGCGACCCCCCAACCAGTTGTAGTCCCCTGCAGTCTTAAGATGGTAAAAACTGGATAAACATGGTGAATTAGTACCTATTTCCCCAAACAGTGTGTGCACTATAGGGGTTCTTATGGTAGTAGAAAAGCTCCTGGTGTAGATCCAGGTGTTCTCCGGTGGGCGCGGCTAATTCGTGTACCTTTTCGTCAAAAACGTTCCCTCATCTTCCGTTTTCGACAGAAGCCTCGCACGAAACGTGGTTACGCGGCACCTCTCTTCGGAGCTGCGTTCTCGCCTGCGTGCCGTGTCCATTTTTTGATCAATGTGCATTTTACGTGGCAGGCGCAAGGGAAAGCTCACTTTTGTCCCTCTTGGGCATTAGGAATCTGTGGCAGGCGCAAGGGATTCGATGCATTTCACAAAACGTGTAACTGTCGTCGATTTTGCGACGTTGCAAAAACGTTGACAGGCGCACACAAAATGAGCGTGTCCGAAAACATCGACTTTTTCGTGACAGGTGCAGCATTTCGTGATCTTGAGCTCTCTTTTGGCGACCTCAAAACGCTCGTTTCCTGAGACTGTCGTCATTTTTGCATCTGCTATGTCGAGATCATTTTTCGTGACAGGTGCAGGACTTCGTATGCCTCGGGATCACTTTTTCGTGGCAGGCGCAGCATTTTGCAACATAAACGCTTGAAATCGCAATTCGCACTGTAATGGAGACTTCAGGTGCCTTTCATACCTCTGTTTTTTTGTGTCTCGCCTGCGCGCGGTGCAAATTTGGATTTCGTTCGCGCAACCCTCTGCGGACTTTGTGCGTGTCGGATCGCTCTCGTCTGCGCGCGGTGCAAATTTTGATTTCGCTCGTGCAACCATCTCCTGTCTTTGTGCGTGTCGTATCGCTCTCGTCTGCGCGCGGTGCGAATTTTAATTTCCCTCGCGCAACCTTCTGCGGACTTCCTGCGTGTCGGATCGCTCTCGCCTGCGCGCGGTGCTCATTTTTGCTTTTGACGAGATCTTGTCAAGAGTCAAGAGTTCTCTCTTGTGAGTGCACCAATGTGCCGTCAAATGTG
>VSDK01026163.1:215990-246887 GCA_009767595.1 Symbiodinium kawagutii | reverse complement strand
ATGTGTGCTCTCATATGTGTGCTCTCATATGTGTGCTCTCATATGTGTGCTCTCATATGTGTGCTCTCACATGTGTGTTTTCATATGTGTGCTCTCATATGTGTGCTCTCACATGTGTGCTCTCATATCTGTGCTCTCAAATAAATGCTCTTGCTGTGTCCTTTTCCCACTTCCCCCCATCTCACTGTTTGGGGTCTCTTGCCGGGATAATTGTGGCTAAATTCATGGTGTTTTTTATTTTGAGCAGTTGTGGATGTTATTGTCACGTCGTTTTTTGGTCATTATGTTGCAAGAACCGCCAGTAATAACGGGCACGCAAGTTGCAGGAACGATTTTCGAACCTCATTTAGTCTGTTGAGGAGTTTTGCATTTGCTAGTTTCCTTGTTGCTGATGATGTATTTGTGCTTGTTGGTAGTTGGTAGTCACATCCAAAGACGCAATACTTTCTGAGTAAATCCATGGAAAAAGTCATCTTCAAGCAGGTGCCTGGGATTGTTGGTCAGATCTCCAGAACTGTTTGTTATTTGGTTGATTTTCCTGAGCTGTGCGACAATGAGGGCCTGCCTAGATGGTCCAAAAGGTTTCGATGGGTTAATGCTTGATGCTGGTTAGTCATTCTTGCCCATGGCCGAAGTGCAGAATTTCAGGGACCAGCACCAGCGATGGGTTAAATGTGGTAACTAACCATGGGAACACCGGCCGTGCCAACGACCTTACTGTAGACAATCCATGGATTGTGTGCAGAAAGTGGTGGTCTTGGTAGTGCCACCATTCTCCCCCTATCATATTATCATCATGCATGAATCATGTTATGTTCTACCATAACTTCACTACGAGCAAAAATGATCAGCAACACGATGTAATATTGTGCAATTGGCAATACATCACTAGATTTATAGTTTTGTCGTGTTCTGTCATGTTCTATCCACATTACCGATCTCTGACTCTGTCATTTTTTGTGGCTGCAAACCATGGCTGCGGACACGCCTTGTTCCCCTTCTGAGGCCATGCGTGGACAGGACAAAGACTGGGCGAAGGTGCGAAGTGGAGAATCGCTGATCAAAACCAGGATTCGGAAGCAAACATCGGGGAAGATACAAAAAGGATCAAGAGATACAACAGTATCATAGGGATCAAGACCTGCAACTTGATTTCAAACTTACTCGTTTTTGGGGAATCCGTTCTGAATCTCAATTCGTGTTCATTTGATCTGATTTTTGGTTGTGAAGACCTGTGTCCTGTGCAGGTCGAGTATCCTTTCCGAAAACCTCCACAGCCCTCGCGCCCCAATCCTGAGGACATGCCCAAACTCCCAGGATCTCCCACTGGAGCACCTGGAGCGCCACCCGGCGCACCCCCAGGTGCACCCCCAGGTGCACCACCGGGTGCACCACCGGGTGCGCCACCTTGAGATCTCCCTTGGTGAGGTTCGCTTTCAGAAGCTCTGGGCGCCTCTCAGACATCAAAATGTTTCAGCTTAGAAGGCTTAATTCCATCCATTACAAGGCTTAAATGGATGGATTAAAAGGCTTAACGGCCTTAGAAAAGGCTTAGCATTTAGCACATTTTCGGCGCACAGACGCCAGCGACGGGAACAATTCAATGAGCAGACGTCTCCGACTTGCCAGTTTCGCCCGCGCGAAAATGTGTCGCAAAGGTGCAAGAGAGAGAAAGATGTGACAAACATAAAAGTTGTACAAAACATCCTATAGTTGATATAGTTTGATATATTGCTGCAGGCTGTAATGCTACTTCGACCTCTTTTGTTGCAGACTTTCATGCAGTGCAAGAGCGCCTATGAGTGCCTACTAGCAATAAAGCGTGGATCATCAGTTTTCACAGCTCACTGGTTGCATGGAGAAAGGCATCAGGTGGTCACACCATGCCATTTGAGTGTTGATGGGCTACACCAACTTCAAGTTTTTATGCTAAGTTTGCCGCGTCAGAGATCGTGACATTTCCTGCAGAAGCATCATGGTGTCGCCATTAGTGGTTCGTAGCAAATCGACGCGGAGGGAGGATCCACCGGTGATTTCCTCGTGGGGTGTCTCGGATGATGTGAAGCAAAGTTCTTGCACAGAAAAGATATTGATGGTAATATATATTGGGTCATCACTTGTTTCATACACCTTTGTCATCATCACCATCATAATATATGTCCATCATCATCATCATCATCATCATCATCATCATCATCATCATCCTCCTCCTCATCATCATCATCATCATCAACATCAACATCATCATCATCATCATCATCATCATCATCATCATCATCATCATCATCATCATCATCATCATCATCATCATGAGTGATCACGATGAAGCCATGACTCAAGTCAACCATCAAGTTACCAATTCACAGATTTCAACGATCGCCACCTGTTTCGAATCATGGGCATTTGAGGACCATGGGAAGCGCACTTGCTACGGACACCATTCCGGTGCTCGTCACCATGGTGAGCCGCCTCAGCACTGTAGGGCTGTTCAGCCACTCTGGTGGTACCCAGGTACCCCTGTGAAGCCAAGAGACGGTAACACGGGGTCCATGTTTCATCATGTTGAGGGGAGAAACTGACCAGATAAACTCCACAAGTTGCTTGGGTCCGTTGGTTTTCTAGCTTCTTGCAGCCCGTGAAGTCTGAGGTGGATGTACACAATGCGAGAGCGCAGGAGACCGGCGGAGACTGTGTGGATTTGCTGACCTGCACCTGACTCAATACACAGAATCATGGTATATCCACAGGGCTACCACCGCACCGTTCCAAAGGGATGAATTCAGCAGGGTGACCTACCCGGATGCCGATGATTTATACGCAGCCATACATTCTGCCATTCATGAATGCAGAAAACATACTCTCTGAAGCTTCAAAATGTGTTCTTTGCAATCACCGTTTTCCTTGCCGTTGGGCCTTTGTTCCACTGAATGCCACCCCCAATCAGCAGATCATGCAGATCCCCTGTTGCTTGCCCTTGTTGAGCACATCTTCAGGACATGTTCTACTTCTGCAACGTGGGGAGTGGAGGTGCTGCAACGAAGGTCATTGGTCGTTCTCAAACTCTTTCTGTGGAAGTCGGGATCACAACTGCAGGAACCTCAGTTTCCAGCTGGTGTGTTGTCGAGAAATGATTCCACTGGCATCGAGTGGTTATTATAGCCGGTTTCTATGGGTTACAGGGAGTTATTTTGGGTATCAAATCACTTTATCATGTCAATATCGATTTTCTATGGAATCGCACCGATGATCTTGGAAATGTGCAAATGCTCCAACATGGCATGACTCAGCAGTAGTACTTGGGGCTGAAACGAGTCAAATCCGGAAACCCCGGATCCTTTAGCCACCTGAAACATATCGTCCATCAGAATTCCGGCGCAAAACAACCACTCCAAAGCACTCAACGTACCTGTATTCAACCATGTCTCCAAGATGCCAGGACATGGGCATTTCAATGTTGTCAGGGTCCTGTCTAAACAGTGTGATGACTAGTTCCTGTCTTCATTCTGCCAATCTCATGCCATTTTCATCTTCTCTGCCTTCGTCGAAGGGCTACGCGCCAAAGCGCCTGATGCGATGAGGTCCTGACAATGATTGTTTATGAGTGTCCTGAGCCAGTCCAGCCCTCATTGCTGATGTCGACCGGGCGGAAAAATCGCCAGTGGTCAAGTGGTCAACTGCTTTTCAACTTGTTTGAATGAACTGTTGATTGTGACATGTCAACAGGTCTACAGGTGTTTAGCTAAAAGTTCCCACAACTGCTAGCTATAGCTATCGAATCTATCAGCAGCGCATCAGCCACCATTCATTAACCAGTTATCTCGACTTGAAGAACCATCATCAACCTCTAGATGGTAAGTATAGCTGTCTAATTTAGCAGCAGTGTTTTCACCAGCTCTGGTACTTGTAGCTCCTATAACAAGCAGCTGATTGATCAACTGCTGAGGTCTTCACACCTGAAACCGCTCGTTGTTTGGGAGCTTTTGCCTCAGAAATCACTGGAAGTGACCTGTCCGCTGTGCTGAAGTAGCTTTGAATCCCTGGGTTTGTTGGTGATCCTTGGCATGTGGTGGATTCAGTGGATTGCGTTCAGTTGGAACAGGTTTAAACGACGTAAGTTCCCAGATTTTTTAACCCGAAATGAATGGAATTATTCCCCCAGGCCCTTGGCAGGTCTGGATTTGAATGATGCCCCAAATGATTTGCCCATGAAAGATGTCTTGGATCGCAACTGGGGCCCAAGTTTTGGATTGCAAGGTGCTACGCATCCCAATGGAACGACTGGCAGAGCGATACAGTTCAGGCAGGGCAGATGATAAGTGGAAAACCGTCCTCGTAGAGAGATGCTTGGATGGTCGCAGATGTTGGCAGATGATTGCTGACTTGGCTGATTTGTTGGTTGATGCCCGGTTGGTCAACCTGGATTAGCCGGAGGAATCGCAACCCATCATGTTAGGCATGCCACCGATGGGATCCATTTCTTACAGTGCGCCTGCCATCAATTGCCTGGCATCCACCACCCAGGCATTTTCCAGCAGTGGTTCAACTTGGATACCAAGTCTTGCACTTAGAACGGACGAAGCTGATCCAACCGGTGTGAAATGCTTAGGGGATTATGATGACAGAATCCGGCGGCCAGCTTAAGATAGTTTAAGCCTTAGTTTAAGCAAGTTGTTCTGAGGATGGACCCGCGAATGCCTGCTGGTGATTTGCAATCCTTGGTCACAAAGTTTGAGCAGGCGCACCATTGCACTACGCATTTTTTGGCATTCGAGCCGTGTGAAAGTCCCAACTGATGAGTGCTGCTGGTTACTTCTGCATCAGTGCATGTTGGTTGTGGGAGCCCAGGTTGAACCACAAGCATCACGTTTTGTATTCTTCCTGATGCTATGTAGTTCTGCTCAGCTTCAGTGTATGCAGTGCATGGCTGGATCTTGGCTGGAAAATGCAGGCATATGTGGACTCCGTGAACGACATCTACCAGCCATCCTGTCTCTTTTTCGAGCCCTGGTGAGCTCCGACCAACATGTCACCTATATCCAGCACTTCGCAATGATGGTTGACCACAATTACCAATCAATGGTGAACATCCACGATAGCTCCTAAACTTGTATGCGGAATGTTCTGTTTTGCGCTGTTTTGCACATCACAACTTTACAGAATTGCCATCCAATTGACAGCCAATTTGGCATTTGATTCGGCATGGACATTTTCCAATTCTGTGAGTCCTGTGTGTTTGTTACCAACCTGAAAGCCACCTTTGCCAGGCCCAAGATTTGCCTCTCTGTGATCGGATCTTCCTTTGAGGCATCAGAGATCCATCGTTGAAAACGAGTTTTTTTCCACGTTTCTTCATGTTTTAACCATGTCGTGCAGGTCCAGAGAGGCTCCCGATCCACCTTTGGAATCTTCGTGGGGGAGGAAGTGAAAACTCAAGCGGGTCCTGATCTCAAGGCCTGATGGATGCGCTAGCTGGAATCCGGACTAAGATGGAAATGGAAGGGTTCACAATGATGCAGGGTTTTCCATGTTTTTCAATTGTGTTTTCCCTATCGACTTGAGATTTGCCAAGCTTCTGACTAGAGTTGATGGATGTGTCATGATGGATTGAACTGTGATAAGCTGATAAAACTGTGATAAAACGATGTTTTGCAGCAACAAGTCCTGTTTCACCTTGGCAGGCACTGATCGCCTCCCACAAGCAGCCCCCTGGCAGCACAGTTGTTGTCACATGGGTCCTTTCAAAAACATCAGGCCGAAGGGACCTTAGAAGCGGATGGTTTGCATGGGGAATCTGAAACACTCGGCGTGTCTCAAACACATCATAGGCATCCCATAGGCATCCTTAGGTGTAGGTCAAGGCTCCCTGTACCCCGTGGGGTACCCCTCCTGGGTTACTTGGGACGTGAACCGCTACCCATGGGTTGGCTGGTCGTGGTGCTGGCGCTCTGAGGCAAGCCGCCTACATCGATGCCCTCCACGAAGAGCTTCGTCGCCTGAACACTCCGTGGCTCAGCTGAGCTCCGAATGACCTCGTTGTTCCGCAGATTGCCCAACAAAATTAGATCAAGAAGTCAATAAGCATCATTCATATTGATCATACTGCTTAGAAGGTTATTTATACTCAAGATACTGAATAATTGTTGGTCAGTAGCTCAGCAGTCATTGGCAGTCAGACAAAACAATACAAATGTTGAATCATTGCTGATAGCAATCATTGACCATACCAAAAGGAGATCCCTACCAGACTGAACCATCCAGCTTTCAGTTGGGAAATCACCGACGATTCCAAAATCGATGTCAGTTTGTTTGGAGTTGGATCTCTCATTATAACTATGCGAAGATTATCTCAATAATGGATTACTGTGAGCGATCATAATCCTGACTCATCTAAGCCAATCTGAAACAAATGGAACGGTCGACCATTGTCGAATCCTGTGGCAGGTCTTACCGACCATTGGCCGCGGGTATGGGTCAGTCACGGCCTCATTCGTTGTTCTGATCCGCAAGCAACTTTTTGGAGAATGGGACCATTGCCACCAGCAAGTGAAGCCTGAAAACTTTGAACATTCACAATCAAGCATGGTAGCAAAAAATTGCACATGTGTTCAACATCATGAAGCAGTGAGTTGGCCAACATTCATTGATGTGGAGTCGCTTTGGTTCCTCATGATTCGTTGATTCACAATAGGAACAGAGTGAACTGCCTCTGATGAGGTCTGTCGGCCCTGGAGCAGACACGACCTTAGCTGAAATTCCATGCTGTCCATTGCAAACCGAAATGACTGTCCATGTTCAGCAATAGAGATCACCCATGATCATTTGTCCATGTTCAGCAATAGGGATCATTTTTCTCATAAACTTTCACAAATCCTTGCAAAAATAGATGACTTTTGATCTTCACTCAGAGCACTTGCGGATGACCTGCCATTGCGATGCTGTGCTGAGCCTGGATCCTTCGCGATGCCCAAGGGAGCCATGGGTGTCAGGGGCCAAGATCAGCAACGGCAGTTCAGCATGAAGCAATTCATGGCCCATTCCAAGTCTTAGTAAGCTGCAATGGAAATTTCACAGCAGTTTGAACATATATCTCAATCAGCAAATTATACACTTTTAATTTTTTCAATTTCAGTTTTTTTGGATTAATCGTTTGAATCAGTTTGTTTGGAACAAATGATGAGTCTGGATTTCCATAGGGATGGCCATGAAACATCGACGCTTCGAGGCTCCAGGTGCACCTGGTGGCTATTCCGGACCTCAAAACTTTGGTGGGTCGTGGGCCTAAGTTGGGTCAACTTTGGCCGCTTTCAATGTTGGTGGTGGGGAAAACTGATCGACTTAAATCATTGAAATCATTGAATTCTCAACATATTTTGGTGTTTGGAAAGTCTGGAATGTTGGGAAACTCCAGATCCAAACTGACTCCACCTGACCGTTGAATTCGAAATTTCTCAGCCCTGAACATCTTCAAAGAAAACGAGCTGGTTAGCTGAGGCCTGTGTCATCCACGGTGGCAGGAGGGCCCAACGGGGGTGGCCCTAGGGCCGCTGGAGATGAGGGCTGTGGGCATGGAAGATCCAGCAATTGGTGGGATTTTGAAGTTGATTCTTGTGGCTGCACAGTGCTGCCAGTTCCAATTTCTGATTTTCAAACTGTGAACCCTGCAATTACAAAAATTGGTTGGTTATTGAACTGATTTGATCCAATTTTGTTGGATTCTGCCCCATTTAAACCTGGGCAGGTTGTTGGTAGTTGAGCTGATTTGATGATCCAAGAACCAACGATTATGTCATAGTTCATGGATGTTGATGGGATAGCTGGGCCCCATTCAGGGAACTCTTTGGATTACAGTACCTGGGCTGTCCTTTAGTCTGAGAACCGTTTGGTCTTTGTGGAATTGATCTTTGCTTCACCAACTTCAATGAAATCCTGGGTCCACTTTTTCACATGGAATTGTTGAGTACAGTATATGGAATACAGTGCATGGATGACAAAGACTTTTGAATCAGACATATCATCCTTTGCACCTTTGGATAGATGGGAGATTTCATTTCGTGTTTGCTTTGGATCGCTCTTTTCTCGTGAAATGCAGAAACATACCCAACCCCGCGATCCCTGACAAAGAGCCCGGTTTAAGTTTTGCAACCTCCCAGGTGCAAAGCAACTTAGAGAAACCTGCTGATGAATGATGTTTGGGTGTCACTCGCTGGTTGACATAGGCTTCCATCAACCATCACCAACCCATCCTGCCGATAGTCCTCAAGGATTGCGGCGGTGCTGAGGCACCTCATTGATAGCAGCGATGACCACGGCGATGCTTCACAATGTTGGAAGCGCGACTTCTCACCGCTGAGACAAAGCTTTGCCTTTCTTTGGCACGGTGGAATTGCCTGGGTCTTGAGATATTTGAGTGATGTTGGAGTGTAGAACATCCCATCGAAGCTCCAAGTGTTGCAAGATTCGAGTCCCCAAGCAAGGTTTTTGATGTTTTGGAAGAGAATCTACATAGATAAGATTGACTCATGGGTAGGTTCACCATCGTGACAGTGGAAAACTGTGGCTACCAGGGCCTAGGGGTGATTAGCTCCATGAATGGTGGGTAAATGACCGGAAGGCATGGTGTGGCCCAGCAGCTTCTCACTGCAAAAAGCTGCTGGCATCGTTTCATGGCATGGGAGAAAAGGTTTGGCCGATGCTGGAGTCCTTTTTGCAGATTGGGAGGAGCTTTGCATGGGTCTGAACGTGGAGACCAGCCGCTGTTGCTGTTTGACAGGATCGAGATCATAAATCACCAGTGTCACCAGCACCATGCCATTAATTACAGATAATTACAGAGTTGGTTGGTATTGGTGCTGTTTGGTGTGGTTGTTAAGATCATTTTTTCATATTTTGCATGTTCACTGCACTTTCATTTTCATCATGAATGATAATAATAGTAATGATAATCATCATCATCATCATCATCATCATCATCATCATCATCATCATCATCATCATCATCACCGTCATCATCACCGTCATCATCGCCATCATCATCATCATCATCATCATCATCATCATAATCACCGTCATCATCGCCATCATCATCATCATCATCATCATCATCATCATCATCACCGTCATCATCGCCATCATCACCATCATCATCATCATCACCATCATCATCATCATCATCATCATCACCGTCATCATCGCCATCATCGTCATTATCCTCATCATCATCATCCTCATCGTCATCATCATCATCACCACCACCATCATCATCACAATCATAATCATCACCATCATCATCACAATCATCACCATCATCACCATCATCATCCTCATCATCATCATCATCATCATCATCATCATCATCATCATCATCTTGATCATCACCACCACCACCACCACCACCACCACCACCACCACCACCATCATCATCATCATCATCATCATCATCATCATCATCAACATATGTATGATCATTTTATAGCATTTTCATGTTCATGTTTGTTATAATTTCGTTCATAACACGCAAGGAACGTTGAGAATCAAGAATTCCAATGGGCATTCACAACTGCTCTGACAAAGAAGAGTGATTGACTTGATGCTGTTTGTATCCAGAAATTGTGGCCGTTGAACCTTGACCCCAAATGGTTGCCTGGAACATTCCAGCGTGATCACCTTCGTCAAAGAAAAAGCAGATATTTCAGCGGCTAATAAGGACAAACGACATCCTCACAAAGCTGCACATAGTTTCACATTTCGTTTGATGACTGTGCTAATGGATGGCGCATTTGCTTTTGTGGCTCCAAGTTGTTTTTTGATCCTTTCCCCCTGCCCAAAGTGGCAGTGAGCAATGTCGCGGTCAAGGCGCACGGTGGTACCCATCGATCGGACCATCTTGGATGCTCTGTCCAAAGTGGAAAAAGTTGAGGGACTTTCGGAAAAAGAGATCTGCGAAAACTTAGAAGTGATGCATGACATTTTGCAAGGCTGTGACCCAAAGCAGGTCATTAAATACTTCACTCAGAAGCATCCTTTGTTATTTGATGCCATCCTGACCATGGCGCGGATTGATCTTCTGCCTTTGGATGTGCCTGTAAACTCGGTGTTGGAGTTTGTGAACGAATATGGCTTTTTGAAGCTCACTCTGGATCCACACGACAACGTGAAGGTGAGTAACGAGAGATTACATGTGACCTCATACGATTTCGCATCAGTGACACTTCCAGAGCTTCCATTTGGAGCTTCTCGGGAACTGACCTTAGCTTTCTACTTCACAGTGGATGATTTTGGTTCAGAAGAAAGCGATCAGAAGAGGTTTGGCTTCACCTTCAATTCGCTGCGGGTTTACTTCTCTCCGGAACAGGATGATGCTGGGATTGACATGTTTCGCAAGATCTATTTGGATTGGGGAAAGGATGAAGAAAAAGAGCATGGAGACTATCGAGGCAATGAGCCTCAATGTTTTCAGATGAACTTTTCCTTTTTGGAAGGGGAGCGAGTTCGATGTGTCTTAAACCTCTCTCAAGATGGTATCAGCTGTATACAAGTTTGCAAAGTGGGCGCATTCGCGGATTCGGTCTTCGTGTTGCCACTGGCTCTGACGCTGACGGATTTTTGTTATCCGACACGAAGCACCATCGCACAGCTCTCCATTTTTATTGAGGCACCTCGTTGCAAGAAGCTCTTTTCCATCGAGAGCGTGGCATTGCTGCAAGGAACCTACGGTGCATTGGACCAAGAGGCAGGGCAAGCAGTGCAAGCAGATCACCAAACAAGTTGTCCCATGTGTTAGTCAAGAATGTTTGTTGATGTTTAGACGACTATCCCTAGAAGTCCCTTTTTCCCGGCTGATTCTAGCGGACCTTGAGATGTTAGGCAAAGCCAATAATTATAGCTTGGTTGGGCAACAAATAAATTCGGGATGCTGACTGCTCAGGTTGATATTTGTTGGCCCAAGCTGCAAAAGGTTTGCTTCAACCTGCTTGACCTCATGATGCCCTTCATGAAGAGAGCTGGACGACACAAGGATTCACATTTGGACATCCGAGCCCGGGTCATCACTGCTGTGCTTCAGTTGCTGCTCATACTCAGTGACTCCAGCGCGCGGGCCCTGTCCCAGGATGCCATCACCTCCATTTTGAAACACGTTGACAAGATAGTGCTGAGAACTCAAGATATCTCCAAAGTGGTTCCCTCCTTGAGATATTTCATCGACCTGCTGGAATATTATGTTGGCTTGGAAAACACCAATGATTTTGAAGAGGAGAAAGCCTGGTTGTTGCAATTGATAGCCCATTGCTGCGCTGATGATGAGCATCTCTGTGCCGAGTTGCTGCGTTACAAAGAAGGTTCTTTGCTCATGTCGGTGTCCAAGATGCTCATGGATGATAGCAAAATCGCTTGGAAGGAAGTCCTAGTCCTGAGAGAGATGCCGAATTATGATCCACGGCAACTTCACCCAGTTTTGATGATGCAAAGGTCGGCGCTTTTCACCTTGTCATGCTTGATGCAGCGACAGCAAATTGCTGATTTGGTCATGAAGACTATTGATTTGAAGCTTGCTCGGCGCGTCATTGGAACCCTCGACAAGGAGACGTTGACGACCTATTTTGTGGGTCAAGAGTCACGGAAAACCTATACCCTGTCCTTCGTGGTTGTCATGAGAGTGAACCAATGTAGACGCTCGGTCGATCCAGACTTTCAACCCTTGATCTTGGGAGCCGAGACTAATCTTCCCAGTGTTTATGTGAATTTGCAAGATTTTCGCTTATGGATTCAAGTGTGCACAGCTGCTGAAAAGTATGAGACCTTTGTTTGTCAGCAAAGTCTGGACTCGTTGCCCCCTGGACAAATCGTTGTGACCATCGTGGTGAATGGCTCTTCCATCCAGGCTTATCTCAATGAGCAAGCGCAGCTGCCGAACTCCAAGAAGTTGAGTGATGATCCAAAGAAGATCCATCATGGCTCCATTTTCAGTGGAAAGGTGCAGCAATTGATGCCCAAAGCCGAGGAGAAGAAGGAGAACCTGGGCATTTTCGATGGTGTCTTGA
Organism: Symbiodinium kawagutii; assembly: GCA_009767595.1. Taxonomy (NCBI): domain Eukaryota; class Dinophyceae; order Suessiales; family Symbiodiniaceae; genus Symbiodinium; species Symbiodinium kawagutii. The sequence continues at coordinate 234,849 of VSDK01026163.1, read as the reverse complement.
CTCTGGTGAGAGCCAGTCAACATCCAGCAGCCCCACATGAAGTGGAAAACTCCATTCGAGCTGCACAGAAAGAAGCCAAGCACATCCTCACAAAGAAAGAGCGCAACGAAGGTGCTGATTCCGTGTTCAACGTCACAGAGGTCTCCACAGTTTTGCTCCAGTTCATCCGGATGCAGTTCCACGATGATCCTGCGACTCGTCGTGAGAAGCGACGGCTGGGTGAGTTGGATCTGGTGGATCCAACCACGACATTTTGGATCCTTTGCAACTGCGGGCTGTGTGCTCAGCTGTTGCCACAGTCGCATCCGAAGTACGTGGGTTTGTTGAAGACGGCTCTGCAACGTGCCACGTTCTTGGCAGCTTTGGTGGCTGACAACTTTGAAAAGTCGGAGGTGCACGAGATGCAGATCGGTTTCCCTCCAGATTTTGCCACGGAGAATTTCGCCAGACCCAAACCACCGGATCACTCCGTGTTGATCGCTGCAGCAGTTTTCATCAATCACCTTCTGCAATCAGCACGTGGACGTACAGTCATGAGTGAAGACACATCAGCCATGCTGGTGGTACGCCTGATTCCTCTCAGTGGGGTTCCATTAGATCTTTCAGGATATGTCCAGAAGTCCTTTCGAACTCTGACTGCGAAGATTTGTGCACTACTGCTTCAAGCAAACCAGGATGCTGCAACGACATCTTTGGCCTTGGAAGCGTTGTTCAAAAAGAGTATCAGCGATGAAGGGCTGATTTACAAAGAGGATTTACAGCATCTTTTGTTGTCACAAGGTCTCACTGCTCTGGCGAACATCACACAGAAGTCTTCTTCATCAAGGGACAAATTGAAAAGTCGCATGCAGCATGTGGAGACCGAGATTTTGCATAGCATGGATGCCATGCACACGGCTGAACACGCCAAGGCGCATGACATGGAAACCGTGGTCGCAATGCACAAGCGTCACCTTGAGAATTTGCATGCAGAGACCAAAGGGATCAAATCAGAACTACAGGACTTGGAACATTTGTTGGTGCAATGCGAAAAACTTCAGAGGCAACTTTTTCTGCAGTTGCATCACATCATGGATGAAATCATCCAAGGTCTACCTCTCAGACCTGCGGATTTGCGTTTGTTAACTCAGATGGTGAACATCGCCTCAGAGACACCTTTCACATCTTTCTACCGCAGCAACGAACTCTATGCCCAGAAGATGCTGGAGACCGAGCTGTCGGAAGGAATGCCTTGGGAAGTTTGGCTCGAATACTTCTACCCAGGTGCATCCTCTATCGAGGCATCGGCTACGAAGCTCTTCCCTTTGAGGCATCGAATGAAAGGCCCAAGGAGCACAGTGATTCTGAACGTCATGGAGGAAGTGCAGCTGAGGGACGAACGAAGCATTTTGTCTCCCAAGTTGCAGAATGGGAAATCCTCGTCCTCGGATCACGTCTTTGTTCACATCGTTGGATCTGCTCAGCAGTTGCAGGCGGATGTGGAAGTTCGTCTCTTACCACAATTCGATCCACCACTTCGCTTGCCCTATGAACACATTGCATTCGAAGGGAGGATCATCGAATTTGCCATGGCAGTTTTGAAGAACAGCGAATTGCCCAGAGATGCCTATGCCAATGTCTGCGTGCTCCTTGGATCTCAGGTCACTGATGCACGAGCAGCTTCGTGTATTCCTCACCTAGCAACTCTCTTGATGACGTGCTGTCGTGATCATTGGGTTTCTCGGGTGATTTGTGGAGAATTGTTGCAGAACATTCTGTACCCCGAGAAGCACCTGGCACCCATCCTGTTCATGGCTGGTACTGCTGCCAGCACACCTCTGGATACACGTTTGTACGTCCTGCAGATTTGCAGTCAGGCGTGGGATCTTTCACTCTCATAGTGCATTTCATCGTATTATTTTGTTAATCTATCGACACCCAAACTGACCACGATTCTATGACCCACAGAGATTACAATGATGATGCAAATATGTCTAACATGAAGTATCAGTCAGTATGATCATTAAGTAGTACGACCATTATAGATATGATTGTAGTACATGAGATTCTACCTGGCAAGTTCTTTACTTCATGCCCCAAAGACAGACACCGCAGCAGGTGATCCATCCAGCCATCTCTACAGACGAAGGCTTCGTTCAGTTCTTGGACAACGTCTACAGGCAACGCATCGAGCTGCCACGACCTTCTGAGGACGAGCTGCCGAGACCAGCTCTGGGAGAGGAGCATAAGAAAGGCTCAGCGGTGACATCGCTGCTCTCAGCCCTTCACAAGCAGCTGCCCCGAGATTTTCAGATCGCTTTGTTCAACTTGGCAGAAGCCATTCTCGCACGCGATGCTTCCGAATGTTCAGATTTGATCCATGAAAATCACTGGGCAGATGGTGCTGTGGTCTTTGGAGAACAAACTCCAGGCAAGTTTGCCTTTTGGAGAGAGTTGCATTGGTTTCTGATGCATGGTCATCCAGATGTGCAAGATGCTGCCGTGCGCGTGATACTGATCTTGTTCTGGCAGCAGAGTACCAGTCTCATCAAACTGATTTGCACCACTGAAGGCACTGGGCAGCTCTCTGGATCCTACTGGCTGATCGTTCCATTGATGAGGCTTCTGGGTCACAAGAATGACGATGTGGTGAAGGATGTGCTGACGCTCTTTACTCCACTGGCGCACAGTCATTCTGCTGGCGATGACGATGATTTGGATGAAGACTCAGAAGATCGACTCCTAAAACTGGCAAAAACGGTGATTTCCGATGCCAATCGATCAGACATTTTGAGGCAAGCTATGGTGCAAGTGAGTCCCAGGTTCATCGTTCGTGCCATGGACTGGCCTTGTGATGTGCGGGACTTTGTTTTGCAGGCGAGCTGAGACAAGTGATGAGTTTGTCACTCCAGATTGGTTTAAAGACGCTTGATCAATCTCGTTGAATTTCAGTGCATCATTGCATGTGGTTTCAAAAAAAAGCAACCACAATCACACATCAATACATGTCAATATATACATCATATAGACATCACACATCCCTTCATCTCCTTCATTTCCTTCAGTCACTCATCTTCCATCACCAAAGTGTCGTATGGGCTCAGCTCCAGGTGGTCCTAACCCGTTCGGTGATGCAAGAGCTCACGGTGTCCTCGGACTTGGCCACGGAGTTTTGGTCCGTGGTGATCCACCTGCTGAGGGAGTGCGGCTTAGCGGGCCAGGCCTGGGTCTCCACCACGCTGAAGGAGCTGGCGCAGATCGCTGAGAAGGTGCAGCTGACAGCTGGCTGGGTGGGTCACTGCTGTGGGGTGAGGCGATTCTCGTGGGAATTGGCATTAGTTAGCAATGTTGTCCAAAGATTGTTTTTTCACCAAAGAAATATTGTTTTTGGGTTGTAGTTTTGCCAAGTACATCATGGAATCCAAACATCCAAAATTGGAAACATACATTCAGGTTTGTTCAAAAACCAGCTGAGTGAACCCTTCAAAAAGATCGTTCTGTAGCCATGACTTTGAAATACAACAACTAATTAGTTTGATCTCCACCTGGATGAACTATCATCATGTTGAATGGTTGGATTGGTGAATTTCTCCCAGTTTTCATTGTATCACTCTTCACCACTCTTCACCAGCAATCATCGATTCATCCTTCACCATCCTTCACCATCACCAGTCATTTTCCAACCATTCCTGGGTTGACATCTCAACACTGAGCTCAGGTGGTGGCGCAGTCCAATGGTGAGGATCTGCGAATGGTGCGGAGCATCTGCAGTCCGAAGGTGGGCTTGACGAAAAAACTCTGTTGATCTTAGTGAATGGTTGGTATCGGGTTGGTTCACCATGATTACCATGCTTGATCTTGGCTTGATCTTGGTGGTTGAATTGGGTCGATGATACTTGGTGTTTGATGATGATTGACATGAAAGCTTGATCACTACCAGCCGTTGATGATGGTCATCCAGCTGCTAGTGATGACTCTTCGATGGAATCCTCCTGGGAAATCAGTGACACAATTATTGCATCGATCCTGACTGGCTATGGCTCCAAGCTGTGGAACACAGCAATTTGTGTTTTGTTTGGAACCGTCACCTGGTACTTCTGAGCTATATAACCAGCTGATGTTTGGCCTTTGGTCTATTAGATTTTTGACTTTTTTTCAAGGTTTTGTTGGGGAATGTTTTTCAATAGTTTTCAAGGTTTTTTCTACCAGATGTCGGCTTGGTGATCATAGCTTTCCACACGAAGAAAAAAGCTATCTTCCTAGCTTTCTTCTTTCCATCACTTGTTTTCTTCGAATCAGCTGAGGTCATCGCTCCCTTGGTTTCGCACATCGCGGCTGGGACGGTTCTCTCAGACTCCGACGTGGCCAAGGAGATGTCCCATGCCCTGGCTGCGGTGCCGGACTCGTTGTTGGCACTGCTGGTGATGCTGCCGGAGCCGGAGCAGATCAAGTTGCTCTATGGCACCTTGAAAGACTTGCTGAACATTGACATTGAACAGGTGAGCTGAAAAATATTGGTGGGGTTGCGATTAATTCAGTTGTATACACTATTGAAGGGAGAGATAGATGCACACATGTAAAGCATGTATTATTTAAAGGTTTATCAAGTTGATGCATGAAAAGTGTTATCTTCAGTTTCAAACCTCCCCCAAGGGGTTCAGCAATGTCACCACTGCACAGGTAGATGAACGCTTCAAGCCCGGCCACAACCGGCGCACCAGTGAAGCTGTGAAGACCTGGGTGAGTCGATGTATTCTGATCTTCTTCTCCGCAGCGTTGCTGAATGACGTGGAGCGCCAGTACCCCACAGATTCTCCCACGGAACACCTCCCCAATGGCACCATGATCGCCTATCCACTGCCTATCATGGTGCCTGGAGCTCAACAGATCAAGATCACTTGTGTGAAAAAGAAGGCCATGACGGTGGATATCCTGGTGAGCAAAGAGAGTGCTGAAGCATCCTTGGATCCCCAGAATGAAAACAATCAGGTGATTCCAACGAAGACTTTGCCTTTTTCGGTTCAAATTCCCTTTGACACGGAGTTTGCAGTGATTACGCCAGGCCGTGCCTGGTGTTGCTTTGACAAATCCATGAGTCGTGGGGAGAACCGCGAAGAGTTCAAGATGCGGGTGGAACCCGAGTTCATGTTCCGCAACGTGAAGCGTAAAGCAGTGGACGATTTCCTGTCTACGGGTCATTTCAAATGGCTCCTTGATCATTTGTTGCCTTCACCAGCAGATGATCCCAACAGTGTGAGAGGAGTGCCTTTGGGAGTGATCCAAGGGATCAATTGGCTCTTCAGTGTCTTGGCGTTCGAACTGGAATCATATCTGAAAGGACTTCGACCTGAGCCACTGAAATGTTTGAAGCCTGAGTTCTGCCCAGTGATTCAGATGCTGCGGGTAGTCAGGACAGTAGTGTATCGAGTGGTGGCATCCCGTCCCAATGAAGAGGACTATGAAGCTTTGCAAGTGCAGATGGAAGCAGCAGAGAGCACCATCTACACCTTTTCGCGTGTCGCAGCTTTCAGAGATGCCATTTTAGGTGGTCCAAAATGGAAGAATCTGCCACTGCTACTGGACATGATGAAGAGCAGACTGGAACCCAAATGGGTCACCACTATGGCCAGAGTATTGGCTGCAATCATCAATCGCAAACCTGAGAACATCAAATCGCCCTTCGAAGCTTTGCTGATCTATCTGGATTTGGCCATGAGCAAACGATCCATTGATGCGGTGGACTCAAGGGTTTTGACTCCGGTGGTCAGTGTCTATGCAGATTTGTTGGAAGCTGGATGGACTCCCACTTATGATGAAATGGAACGCAGACCCAAACATGGAGCTCCATCACTTCGAGATGAGCGAAATGCCGGAGCCAAGAACTCGGATCTTTGTCGTTTCGCATTGCTCTTGGTGAATTCCTCGGATCCATTGATGAGAGCTGCTTGCATTCGATCCATTCGAGTTCTTGGTGGCCGACCAGCACGGAGACAACCTCTTCTGCATCTCACGCGCTTTGTGAATATTTGTTTGCTACCACCTGACCCTAAAACCCAGAAACCTTACCAAGGACTTCCACCACAAGGTCTATCTTTGGCTCTGCCACGGAAGTCTTATCACATGCCTCCCTTTGCATACTCCATGTGGCTTTACTTGCAAGATGAAATGGTGAGAAGCGAATCGGGTCTCCGCATCTTTCACATCATGAGCCATGCGACACCTGCAAGTACTGTGCCTCAGATTCAGCTCTATGTTGCACCCGCTGATGATCGAGAACATGGTCAATGCAGATTGGAGGCGAGGTGAACAAACATCAAAACGACAGGCTGCATTCAGTTTGATGATGTGGTGGTTTGCAATCTACAAAACAAGACCCCAACATACCCCAACTATATTTGAAGCAACTGGTGATTGTTGCCTCCTCCTTCTTTATCATCACTTTGCAACCCTGCTCAGGTTTGTTTGAGTGAGAACAAGCTGCTGCCTGCAGAGGGAAAAGGACATCTGAGACGTCATTCATGGGCCCATGTGGCGCTGATGCTGGGACGTCGTTGTGTCATCTTGTACCTCAATGGCGAAGAGATCATGAAGGAATTTACCTCGGGCATGCAGCAGTTTTCACATCTTTCAGGTCCACAACTTGGCTGTTGCTATGTTGGTGTTCCACCTCCAGACTTGGTGCCGTATCATGCCATGCACTGGTTCTTTCCCGGCTACGTCTTCGAGTTGGCATACCATGATGAGGGGCTTACACCCACCCAGGTTCAGATGCTGCATTCCGGTGGTCGACCAGCCCTACCTGAGAACATGAATGCCTTTGAAGCTGAAGAAGATACCGAGTCTTGCTGCATTTTTCCCTATATGCATTTCAAGCCAACTCCTTTGAACTGGTTGGTGACCTCTGATGTCTGGGAGAAGTTGGAAAGTCCAATCCTTGGACTCTTGGCTTCCAAGGATCATCTGACCCAGGACACTGATGACTTTCAGCTGGAAGCTGTGCAGGCCTTGCGATCAGCTGCCAGCAACCTCCTTGCCGCATGCTTCGACCTCGATGAACTCTGTAGTGTTCGCATGCGACAGTGGGCTGTGAACTTCGCTCAGGCAAGGCATAGTTTATCCGTTCATGGGATGTGGGTTCAACATGGTTCAACATGGTTGATGATTCATCATGGTTCATCAGGTGGTGTTCAGGTGGTGTTCAGGTGGTCAGTATTACCGATTCACATATATGGGCCGTGATGGCAGTTAAACATGATTCTGTAGCATCGCTCGTGAATAATTCACTGATTGTAGAGAAGTTTTACCAGCTGTTGGACCATTTTTGTTCACGTAGGAATGACCAGCTGAAATAGGGGAAGCAATCAGCTTACCAACCTGAAGGGTGGCGATAGTCAGGTGAAAATTCAGCCGCCCCCAGTGATCAAGCTGCACTTGAACGATGAGAGTTTTGCCTTTGAATTCAAGTTGCGCTTTCGACAGTACAGCAATCTCGAGGAAGCGGCGAAGCTCCAAACCATCATGGCCAATGTGAATGAAAAACGTGTCTCTGCTCAGGGAGGTGATGCTCGAGATCAGTTTCGGATTTGTTTGGAGAGTTTGGCCACTACGACTTCAGATCCGGAGAAGGATGGGATGTATTCGGGAGAAGATACCAAGAACTGCTGGTTTTTGACCTTCATTTACTTCCAGAATGTCACCAGATTGAAGCTTCCACCACAGACAGGCCCAGATGGTTGGCTCCATTGTACCATCGGCTATGTGGATGGGAAAACTGAGTTGGGAGCCTCTTGGGATGGTGGGGAGCCGCGGATTGTGGTGGAGAGCTATACCAAGGACATGTTTCGCACGGAAGCATACTTGGGATGTGAGGTACAGGTCAATGGCAACCTGAAAAAGATTTGCAATCAACTGCTGTGCGATTTGGCTTATGTCCGAGTCTGGGACAATTATGAGCCTGCGGACAAGCTGAATGAGGAGTTTGCAGATGCTGGAGCTCCTAATGCCATGTTGGTCGCTGGGAATCAGGCAGTCTTCGTGTGTTTGTTGCCCATCATCCATGAGGCACATGGCTACATCTTGGACGCTGTGCCGGTGTCAGCAGATGTGGGTCCCACCACCAAGGCGAACGTTCAAAAGTCTGGGCCGAACACACAAGTGTTCCCAACAGTTCGAGCCAGATATGATGTGCTGCAGCAGTGGCCAGGAGCTTTGTTTTGCTCGCAAGACTATGTGCCAATGTACACGGCTCCTCGAGCCATCTCCGATGGACTTGTTCAGCAAGACGGTTTGTTGCTACTCGACTCACTTTTGTGTGTGTGTGTGGGAATGTTGAAATGATAAGGCGGATATCAAATGAACATGAAGATATGAATCTATCAAAAGGTGAGGGCATATTTTGGCATTAACAAAGCATTGAAATGTTTGTGCAATATTCCACAGTAAGGTGTGGACACTATTTGTCATAGAGTCATAGGTATGAACATGAATGAAGACATCGCTCAGCGGAGGTGATCCAGCCGACTAAACTGCCAGTGGATTTCTTTGTTCGGGTTTGCTGACGTTTTTCCTTTACTGAACATCGGCAGGGCATTTTCATTGCATCATCCCACTTTGGATTCCTGGTCCTATCCCTCAATGTGAGACTAACCAGCTATTGAAGGGGACAATCATCAATAATCTCGAAAGCTGGAAGGTGAATGATCTAAGTTGGACATATCAAATCCTGAGAATTTCATGAAGTTTCTTGTTGAAGCTGAGAGCTGTTACATGATCAGCAAGCCGAGGCCACACAGTTGTGCCGTGCTTCGTGCACATGCACCAGCCACGTTGGCTTTGCCCGTGGGCACAGGCAGTTGGCCATGCACACAAGCGTGTCTCCCCGAGCGAGGTGCATATCAACTTCAATGGTTGATGCATCATCCATCCACCGTGAATGGTGGCATTAAGAAGGAGCAATGTGCCATTGGTTTGATGTTGCAAGATGGATTTTTGGAGCTCTATCGGATGAACTGCGCCAGTTTGGAAGTCTTTGTTGATCAAAAGATGGTCCAACAAGCACCAGATAAACGCCTTGAGAAGTTGGATGAGGTCAGAGAATCAGCCAGAATCAGTCTGGGGAGGCGTGGATGTTTGTTGAGAATGCAGCTGCTCTTTGTGGATTCGACTTTGTGGATCTCTTTCTTCTTCAACGAGATGCTGGTGGATTCTCAGTGTTTGGTTCTTCCATCATCAGCCAATGCCATCATTCCCTTTGTACACATGGGAGCTGCAGGTCACGTCTTTCAATCGCTGCCCAACCTCTTCTCCACGATTTCCTACGATCAGCTGAAGTTTCAGCTTCCAGGAAAGAAGCCGCGCATGACTCCACGGTCAATGCCACATATCACCTGGCCCAGCTTTGAACAAAAAGTGACACCTCCCATGGTGTCCAGTTCCAATTCGATCTACGGAGCCTACTGCAACTTCCGGGATTTTGAATCTGAAGTGCTACCGCATCCATCCAACGACCTGGTGCTACAGCGCATCAACTTGCCACTTGCGGATCCTCGAACTGACAAGACACGTGCGTTGCTTGAAGCCATTCTGGAAGGTGCCTCGTTTGTAACGCCCGAGTTCTTACTCGTTGTTTGTAGATGATGGCACTTGCTGTTTTCAGAAGTAGAAACGAGTAAGATAGAAATAGAGAGAAACATACTCAGAGAAAAAAACAGAAAGAAATAAAGACATAGAAAGAGTGGGAGAGAGAGAGAGAGGGAAAGAGAGCAAGAGAGAGAGAGGCAACAAAAACAGAGAAAAAAGAGACAGAGAAGGGAGAAGAAGAAAGAAACGCGGAGAGAACATCAATTAATAGACCATGCAGAGTTCCAGCTGAAAGCAGTGTCCAAAGGAAGTCCAAATGGTTGATTTTAGGTCGGTTGACCGCATGGGTTTGAAATGTTCTTTCCTAGTGAAGACTCAGCTGGTTGACTAGCTGTGAGGCAACCAGAAATCCCTCTTTCAACTAGCTAGGTTGTGGCAGGTTAACACTGCCATTGATCAACCTATTCGCGATTCAGGAGTCATATAACATGCCTCATAGCATGGATGTGTTGACCAGCTCGTGTAAGCTCAGGCATCTCACAGGTCAGTACCCAAAGGATCCCAAAGGGGTAAATTCCCGCTGCCAGCTTCACCCTCTTTTTGACAGCTCTCTCCTGGGTATTCCAATACACTGGACCAACAAAGGTGCATTTTGTATGTTGGTGTTGCATCGTAGACTTCACGACGAAGTACACTAGAATATTGTTCATCATTTTGCACGCTAATAATACATGCACATATCATGGAGTGAATTCCGTGGATGTCATATCTATAGAGTGAACTTGATACTCTATATATAGTTGTTTCGATATGATACTCTAGTTGTTTCAATATCTTTAACTAAATCTGTATATTCTATATATTTCTAAATTTATTGACAGATCGAAATCGGTGATTCTCTTGGTGCTTCACAGCTGCTCTCAGGTGTTTTGCAGGAGAAGAGCACTGGAGAGATCCGCTTCCCCGAAGACATGCCGCTGCTCAGCGCCATGTGTTCGTCGGAGCAGATCTGGCGCTTCGTGTCGCGGAAACTGCAGGAGTCGGAACTCTACAAGGCACGCGGTGGCTTCAACAACTGCAGTGATCCATTCAGTGATCCATGGCATCACAACGGGTTGGTTGATGGCAACATAGCTGGTTTTCATGGTTCCTAAATGTTGATGATAGAATCGATGAAAGTTCGTAAACTGGATCAACAGTGAGAGAAGGGATTAATCTACCGTTGAAGAACATGGAGCAAGCAATTTGTGTCACCTTGTTGATTAAGGTCTTTCACCAGTGATCATCATTGAAAATCTCTGATAAGATGAATGGTGGATGATTGACTGTGAGATAAAGATAGTGCGTAGTGATATAGGCATGTCACATTCTTCTCGTCCCAGGATCCGTCGTTTGGTGGGGAATCTGTCAATGTCAAGGGAATCTTCAGTTTGCATGTGGTTCTGCAGTTGCTGGACCGTGTTTTTCTGAACCATTTGCGTAGAATGTGTACGCAGTATGCACTTTTCAAGTTGTACAAGAAATCATTTATGCAGCCACACATTTACGGGCAAACACGCCAACATATCAACACCCTATAGTTTTAAGCAGCATGTTTTTACACAACTTGTGTCAATCCAGCGCTTTCATACAGCCAAACTTGTGCACAACAAAGCTCTTGCAGGACAAAGTCCTCACACCGCAAAACTTGTAAACAGAACAAGCTCACACCTGATAATTCGGGGGCGAAATTGAAACATCGGCCAAACCGGGTTTGGATGGATAATTTTGAGATGCCATACAGCTATGGCAGGTGATGGATGGGTTGTCCAGATTTGAGAGTGTTGATGGCAGGTTCCGGGAAGAAAAATTAGATACATATTTTTTTTGGTGATTGTTGTAGGGATGGGGACCCCGTTGTTTCATGTTTACTCTGTCTACTCTTGATACACCTCAAAAGTCTCTTCTCTGGCATCAATCAGCATGAATCATCATCACTGACAGACAATCATCATCAATCCTCAACAGATATCAACAGCAAGCCCGCAGATACCTGCAGCAGCCCCCTTATATCAACAGATACGATCAGAAACCAACAGAAACCATCAGATATCAACTGAAATAAAACCACCTGAAGCATATCAACAGATATCAACATAACAGATACATCAAGCTTGGAACCTGTCATCCCCTTCCCCTCTGGAGAGGTTTCCATGCCTTTCCCCTGGAGGCCATCGAGAGCTTGTTGGCTTCGCGCGCGAGTTTCTCCGGCCTGGCGGAAGCCACGCGGCGCCGGCGCTGCGCCTTGCAGGCCGTGGGGATGCTGCTGCAGGTGCCGCACTGCTACCAGGTGCCCCGTGGCGCGCCGGGTGAGATCAGCCCGGTGGGAAGATCCCATGGGAAATCACGTGGATCTTGGGATCAGATGGGTGGCTCAAGGGATGCTATTCCTTGATAAGTCGATGAGGGTAGCTGGTTGATGGTGCATCCATGTGAATCTTATACTGGAGATTATCTGGTTCACTGTAGTCTAGCTCCACACTACATGTGGGTGAAGCTAGTTGTAATGCAGAACCAGCAACGAAGAACTGAAATGTGGTAATTGTCGCTGATTGACGATTACTAAGCATCAAGAAATGACTCCAACTGGTTGATCATAGTGAGATCGTTGATGGTGAGATCTGACGGTTGCTTGTGGTAAATCCTATAGATACGATCATTCAACTGCTAGAGGTTATGATCATGGATCATAAGGCATCAAAATGTGACTATCTCTTGTTTGTGCATACCAAATACAACGAGTTTTGACCACAACTATGTCACTAGATGTGTTCATGCCCTCCCTGCAGGCACTCTTTGAGATGGGTTTGTTGCAAGTGATGGCGAATGAGATCTCCCAAGATCTGGCGGTGGGGTCGGATCACATCTCTGATGCCAGTGGCCTCACCGTTCGTTTGCAGTCGCGGGTCCTGCGCAACGAGTCCTGGAAGAATCGGCTCCGCGCAGCTCAGAATGCCTACGCCTTGGTGTCCAGCACTGCGCATCTGCTGTCACCTGTGGAGGCTCCTACTTTGATCGACGAGATCATCAAGGCCCATGAGTTGATTGGAAACGAAACGAAGGAAAGAGCTGAGGTCAGTTTCATGCTGCAGGAAACTGAAGATGCCATTGCAACAGATCTCAACAAATTCACCGAAGCCTTACAGACCTACTATTCGGGTACCGGTTTGGGTGTAGGAACACCAGGTGGACCAGATCAGGCCAATGTGATTCTCAACGTGCTCAACACACTCTGCCACATGTTGGGACATGATGAATATCCAACTCGTTCAGCAGAGAGTGAGCATCAGACTCATCGCTTGAAGATGCATGCCTCAAGCAATATCTACCAATGTCATGTTCCAGATACCTCCAGCAATGTGATCACCTTTGACAATTTGCCCATTGGAAATGGTTCGGTCGAAATCTTGGAGAACGGCATCCGCCGTGGCTTCTGGTCGCGTTTGACGGAGGATCCTGCCAATGTGAAGATCCTGATCCATTCGGATACCTTCCAATGGCGCTTCCGCTTTGAATCCGAGGAAGTCATGAATGCCATCCACGACCACGAAGATGCAGCTGATCGCATCAACAAAGGTCTGCGAGTTCTTGTGAAAATGGGCACTTTTGTTATGTGACCAAGAAAAGTGCCATAAATGAGGGATGTAAGCCATCCGATGTTGTTGGTTGATTCATTATTGGATTGCACAAGGATAGTGCTATTGATTTGATTGTATCTTATCCATTCAATCTTGTTGACTATAGAATGTATCATAGTGTATCATGTGTTCGAGAATTGATTCTTGTTGTCGGATGATTCATGTCAAGCCAGTGCTAAATGTTCGGGTCGATCACGGCGCCAGGCTACCGCTTTGTCGTTCGTCCAGTCTGGGACACTGATGACAAGGACACCATCATGGCGCGTCGAAATCTGGTGTTGGACAAGCCGGGCTTCGTCCATTTGCTCACCACTTTGCATTCGGCTTCCAAAGGACTAGGCGGGCACCTCAACAAACTGGTGAGTGAACTAGGATTGGACTTTGCGACTAATGATCATCTTGCAATTTGAACCTGCGAAATTGTGAAATGACAACCCCAAATACTCCATATACTCAAACATACACAAGCTGAAATTATTTGTTGGTGTCACATTCAGATTGACACCAACTTGCTGTCGCTAGTTAATTGGTTCAAGTCTCCAATCGCTATGTGGTTCTGCCCTTCATCTTGCTGGGTCAGGTCCCAGTGGTGCCAAAGTTCAAGCTGAAGTGGACATCAAAGTTGTGATGCTCCTTTCCTTCTTATCGCAGAGGGGCAGTGAGCCACCACATCCAGCCATCATCGCAGATTCCAAGGTGGAACGCGTCGTGTTTCAGATCATGTTTGATCTCTTGAAAACTCGGCCCACTATTGAGCAACAGGCTGGCTCTGGCATGAAGAAACGGATCCCCTTGGATCGAACTCACATCGCAGTGGCGCGTTTCTACCATGGAATCTCCTCCAGTGAAGAAGGCAGACAGCACTTTGCTTATCATCAGGATGCCATCATGAGAATTGTGGACATTGCAAACAACAACACTCAAGGAGCTGGCAAGCCAGACTGCGCTCCACCTTCACATGAAGGTTTGTGCTATGATGGGAACTACATCATTCGCTGCTTGACCAACTTCTCCAACAAACCATCCAAGTGGACACTGACCACTTCGTTGAATCTCCTGAGACCCAAGCAGCAAACAGGATGGATGTGCGAGTTTGCACGTGGAGAAGTGATTTGGACCCTATCTCTCCACATTTTTCTGATGGATGAGCACAGGGGTGATATGCCTGCGTTGATCTTCTACAAAGGCACCTCCTTCTCAGAAGTACAACTCGCCTTGGGCATCTCTCGAGCTATGGCTGTTGCAACTGAGAATAAAGTCATCCCGGGATGTCACCCCATCGTGCTGCGATACACCCATGATGGACGGCTGAAAAACATCGTGATCCCCAACAAGTACCTAGAGATCTATCGCTGGGCTCATTTGGTGGTGGCCGTGGAGAGTAGTGGTTTGACGGTCATCATGAATGGTGAGATCATCTTCACCCACAGTTTGCCATGTGAGTTGATGTTGAACTTCCAAGCTGGTCATCAAGACACTTTCCTTGGGGCTCCTCCCTGGGAATATGGCCGTTCCAGTACAGCCAGTGCCTGGGTATATCGCTTGATGCTGGTAGCTGGTACTGCCTTGGAAACCCAACAGGTGCGGAAGACCAAGGGACAAGATGAGTTGAAGGCGTGGATCGACAACGGCACCGACATGACACACTTCGACTACAACCGTTTGGGTCAACCCGGGGTCGACGATCTCCCTGATCCCGTGCATCTTCCAGGTCTTCCGGTGCAAATCTTCGATCCGCGATTGAAAGTGGCCTCGGAAGAAGGGATCGATGTCTTGTGCGATTTGTTGAATGATCCCTTGGAATCACAGAAACAAGCAGCTGGGCAAGCACTTCGAAACCTGGCAGATCCAGCAGTCGGAACCAACATGAAGCGAGTGGTCAGTGTCTTGTTGAAGCCCATGGAGGATTCAGAAACTGGACAAGTCCGTAGCAAGATGCACAATGTCTACAAGGCGAGCTGGGAAGTGCTGCGGTTCATCACTTGGTTTATAGTTGACGGCCTGATATTGTACATCTTGGAAGATGATGGTCCCTTTGCTGGCTGGTTGCTGGTTCAAAACAGTCGTGCTGTTAGTTGATGAATGGTTGTTGTATTGTTTGGATGTTTTTGGGGATGATACTTTGCTGTGTCAAATCCAACCTGAATTTCTTACTATCAAACCTTCAAAAGAAGATCTATAGAATTCCTTTAGGAGAGTCGGGAAATCCAAGTAAATCCAAACCTTTCCTTCCCTCCTTTCCTCGCCTTTCCTTCAGGTGATGTTGGAAGCACGTGAAGCTGCCACCTTCGAAGCCGTAGCCGAGTTGGCGACCAATCTGCTGACCTGGATCCCACCCCCCGGGGAGACGGGCATAGACAACGAGGCACGTTTGGAACTCATCAAACACATCGTGAAACAACATCCTGACCCCGCGGTCACCGAAGCACGAGCTCCCATTGTGGTGCACCAACTGCTCATGTTGATCCATTTCCCCGAGAATGTGAGGTGCCTTGCAGATCCCAGTGTGGCGGCTATGAACACCTTCTTCCGTTTCTTGACCTCCAATTTCACCACGGTGACACGGACCCAGGATCTGTTGATCAAGTTGTTGGCAGGTCCTCTACCCGAGGTAAGACAGCAATGGGCCGAAGAGATTTGTGGTGACAAGTTCCAGCGCTTCATGCAACAAGTGATCCGTCGGAAGGATGACAAACGCATCAGCAGCCAGTACCGAGTTCTCATGAATTTCGTGCTACAACAGTGCAATCAACGGAAGTTGATGGGAACTTTGTCTGCCATCCGGGATGATGAGCTCTCGAATGATGAGCTGTTTCTGGTGGCTCAGGTGTTGTACAGTTGCTTGTCCACTGTGCCATCCTCAGTTTCCACCAAGGCCATCCAAGCACCAAAGCCTCTGAAGAAAGCCAGGCAAAGCGAGGATGGCTTGGGACAAATCTTGAAGCTTCGCGTGCCCGGAGCTCCAAGTATGGTGGTGAAAGCCATCCCACAAATTGGCCGAAGAATTGGAGATCATGTCTTGGGTGCGACATCTTTGATCGAATGGCAGGAGGAACCAATCTTAGTGGATCCCAATGAGATCATTATTTGGGTGGCGAAGACTGAGTCAGCCCTGCAACAACCCATCCACAAACGGGAGGAATGCAAGATGATCCTGGCACAAACACGGCCCTTGCGTATGGAATTGGCAGAATCCGAAAATCAAAAAGCTCAAGATGCTGCCTATTTCAAAGACAGATATCGAAATGCCACCAAGGAAGCTTTGGATGTTTTTCAGCTGGATTTCCATGATACTGTTTACTACCAACTGCAATTCATGAGCGGCAAGAAGCTTGATCCATACTTGGAGAAGGATGACATTGAAATGGTGGCTGATGAACCACCTCGGGTAGTTCTGCAAGGCTTGACCGAAGGAATGGTGTCACAAGACAGTGGAGCTGAGGACAAGTCCAAGGCCAATTCGAGCTATGCCTTTGAAAAGGCAGTTGGTCGAAGTGAAAGCATCGTCGAATACATCCTTCGCTTAGTGGAAGGCATAGAAGCTCGGCTGCGACGGGAGTTGGAAGATGACAAGGAGGAAGATACTGAGGATGCCGAGAAATCTGAGACCTTGGCCAAAGAAGATCCAACCAACATCTTGGAGTTTATGAATCGACTATTGAAATGGACCCGGATTGCTAAGACATCTTCCAGAAATTTGGATGCTCTTGGGGATGGTCAGGTTGCCGCAGGTGGCCAAGATATCGATGCTGCTGAGACCAAGAACGACGGTGACAGGAGCAACATGGTGGCCAGCATGAGCTACGTCCGCCTCAACGATCAGCTGAGACCAACTCAGAGGATTTTGGCTCTGGCTGTGGTGGCTGTGGCCACCAAACAGCCCTACAAACTCACCGACAGCATCGCACGGATTCTGAATTTGGTGGACAGTTTAGACTCCACAGTGGCTCGGTACATGTGTGACTCCATGCTGCAGCTTCTGTCCATCCCACGGAACATCGCCAAATTCTCTCGGCAAAATGTGGAGAAGGTCCTTTCCAGCATGACTCAGGCTTTCTTTGCACCAGAACAAGCTGAGGCTTCGTTGTTGTCTTTTTGCAACATTTTGACGAAGTGGTTGAAACCCGAAGCCAAGGACATTGCAGAGAGCAAGGAACCAGCTTCCAGTCGAATCATCACTCCCTTGCTGGCCATCTTGCAGAAACCCGAAACTTCGCAGGAACAACGGGCATTCATTTTCAACATCATCCGCCAAGGAATGCGCTATGAAATCATCTCTGCAGTGAGCTTCACTTCAACATCCACCAGTCGCAAGGGCAAAGCTGGTGCCCAGCAACTGCTACAAGTGCTACGACCCTTGGAACGTTCTGTGGATCGCTTGAGCTCTTTGGAAAACTACCATGAACTTTTTCGTGACCTGTCAGTGGCCTTCAGTTCAGCCTCGGTCTTGAAGAAGGTCTGCTTGGTTTCTAGCACCAAGGCCCATGCCATGCTGATCTTGGAAGATGTGGTGCCCAAACTCATGCGCGTCATTGGAGAGATCAAGGATTTTCTGCCTCGCTTCAAGGATGCCACGGCATTTCAGCTGGACATTCCATCCATTTGCATCGACTCACAAACTCGGAAGGTCATCGCGAGCAAGTACTTGTTGTTGCCCTATGTTTTCAATGCTCGGCTTTTCCGGGAGCTTTGTGGAGCTATTTCCAACGTTGGCCAATGCTTGTCGAATCTGCAGTCGGACTTGTTGGAAAACACGAACTGTGTTCCCATTCTACAGCTTTTGGCCTACGATTTGGGTGATGGTCTGCGGGACTTGTACAACATGCTGAAGGATGTGGAAGTGGACATCGGCACCAAAAACATGTCACTCTTGGACCACGTCGATGTTGACATGTCCATGATCATTGATGCTATGGTGCACATCGTACATGTGTGCAATCGCAAGATGCATGCACGTGTGGTGGAGGTGATGTATACCTTGCTCCACTACTTGGGACCTCAGATGCCAAGATTGGAATGCAAGAAGCAAGATGTGATGAAGGCCACACATGACTATCGCATCGTGAGTCACATCTTGACCAAGAGCAAGGATGAAGCCCGTGGTCAAACCCAAACTGTCTACTTGGACAACCGAAACGAACGTGCCTTCACGTTTTCTTTGTGGGCCAAGACGGACAAGGATGTCATGGTGGATCTGCGAATCTCTTGGGATTGCTTCTCCAAATCCATGAGCCAAGCAGAACTTGCCAAGGCCGTCAAGAATGGTGAAGACAAGCTGCCCATTGAAGCATCTCTCAAGCTTTTGAGGCGTCAAGGAGATATGGCGTTTCATGTCCGTTACAGCGAGGAGCGCAGCACTGATGATTACAAGTACAAGAGAATCAGAACTTGGGATTGGAAGGATAAGAATGACCAAACCATCAAAAACATTTTGAACCACAAGGGTTGGGCATATTTTGCCTTCACAGTGAACGTGGTGGAACATAAGATCCGTGGAGAGATGAGAAAGTCTCATGATCCAACGACACGACTCCAGATGAAGCACAATGACACCTGTGCTACGGCCGAGCTCCGAATCTTGTGCTGCATCCGTCAGTCCAAGCCTCTACAAACCATTCGTTTGG
>VSDK01026163.1:190990-210990 GCA_009767595.1 Symbiodinium kawagutii | reverse complement strand
AAGTTCAATGCCTTGGAGGTTTGGGTGAAAGAAACGGATCGAGTCATTGATAAGATCAACCAGATGGAAAAGGACCTCCATGAACAGCAGCTTTTCACCGAACGCGAGGGCTTAGAACACTATGCGCATCAGTTTGAGAACAACGATTGGAATGAAGATGATTCCATGTCTGCTTACATCGATATCAAGGATCGAGCAGATCGTCTCATTGAATATGCGGACAAGCACCAGTTGCATCAGCAGGTGGTTCGAATGGCTGCAGCCAATCTGCAAGGTGATTCGCGGATTTTGAACTTTGACTTTGATGTGAAGAGTTTGCCCAAACGCGATGCGGAGGAAGAGAGTGACAGTCGAATTTGCCCTCTCTTTATTGGGGTGCTGAGTTCTGCCTATGTGCCTGCTAAGGAGGACAATGATGACATCAAGATGAACCGCTTCAAACCACCCAGCGAGTTTTTTGGTTGTGATGAGACAGGGCAGTTGTACATCAGAGGACAATCCATCAGTGATAGCTTTGGAGGTTTCCAGGAGGGAAGTTGTGTGGGGATCGAACTGGACTATACTGGGGCCAATCCCAAACTTTTCATCTATGTGGATGGCTTCCGAACTGCATGCATTGATCGCGAAGTGGAAGAGAGCAGTGTACCATGTGTGGTCTTGGGTTCTTTGCAACAGCAAGTGAAGTTGAACCAAGGTCGGCCCAGAAGAGGAAAGGGCATCTTGATTTCTGGCAAAGATACGAAGCTGGATGAGAACTCGCTTGTGGTTGACATCATGTACGATGTTCTCAGGGACATTTACTGCATCAAGAGCCCCATGGACGAAGAGGCAACGATGATTTATTCAGGTTGGAATTCATGCGCATCTACAAGTTCCCTGGACTTCAGAACTGAATACTTGGAGAAACTGAAGGCTTTCAAGTTGCCCATCGCGCCCAAAAAGACCACCACTTGGTGTGTCAATGTGGCACTGACCCAGGCTTTCGTTGAGTCGGCTCAGTTTGTCCGTGGTGCTCACGTGGCAACCCAGAAGGCCTTCAATTCGTTCTACAGCAACACCACAACTCATTTGAGACGAATGGTTGGCGTGGACTGGAATGCTGTGATGAAGGATGCGAAGGAAGAAGGTGGCCAACAAACTGACACTGGGCTGGTTTCCATTGACATCCACGAAGACATGGTCTATGGCGCCACTCGCTTGTTTGTGTGTTTCAATGAGGAAGATCCTTCGCAGTTGACACCTGAACAAGATGCTGAGATCACTTTGCGCCTTCGGCTGACTCAACTGTATCCCGTGAAGGAAGAGAAAGCTCAACTCGCAAAGTTGTTCAATCACTTCACATCTGTTTGCAAACAAGGCGATGGACATCTCTTGAAGTATCACCGGGTTGAACTCTTGGCCCTTCGAGTTCTAAGCTTTTTGAGAAGCTCTGCACCCTTAAGGGATTCTATCATGGCTGAGAAGACCTTCCAACGAAAAGACAGCGCCTTCGATGTTGTGGTGAAGTTTCTGCAGACATTCACAGCTTTGCTTCCAATGTATCGAAAAATCTTCGTGCGCCCAGATGTCTTTCGATTTTTGGTGAAATCTTTGACCTACGAAGACATGGGAATCTCTGGTCTCTTGGTGAATGTTTATCTCAACAACCCAGATGCTTCAGAACGCCTCACGCCATCTTTCGTTCGTGAGATGATCGAAGTGCTCAAGGAGAATCTCACTGCTCGACCTATGGTGTCTTTAGATGCCGTTCGAGTGCTCAATGCCGTTGTGGCCGTGGGCAAGGACATCGAGTCACGGAACAACGGCAACGTGGTGGCCATGGAGTTCCTCAAGGAAAACACCGTCTTTCGACTGGAGAGCCCTTTCATTGCCATGGCACGGGATGGCTTTCTGAGTGCCAAAATCAACTTGAAGGACAACCGCGATAAGATCAAAAGTTATTTGGAAGCACTGGAACTCCGAGATCAAAAGCGACAACTCTTCAGAGGTGGACAACTCCGTGATGTCCCAAGAGATGAAATGGATGCATCGGTGGATGCATCAGATGAAGCTCCAATGAATGCTGCAAGCGATGCCAATATGGATGCCTTTGGCCAGGTGAGGAGCCTGTCTGGGCTGGAGGGGAATTGCTTGGGGATAATCTCAATAACCAGGCACAAATGGGAGATCAATGGCAGAATTGTTCAATAGCTGGCTGTTGCGTTTGCTGGAAGATTAAGATTTGGGTGGTTCAATGGTCCAGATTTGTCCATTGATGTCGGCTTCCTCAAAATTGAAACTATATATCATAGAAAGCAATAGTTCCCCATAGTTTCTTGACCAAAGATTGGGGTGTTTGGTGATTTGGGTGTTCCCCCATGACCATGGGCCAAGCCCACCACTTGCGCGCTCAGGTGAGTAAACTTGAGTTGGGCACCAGTCGAATGTTCCCAACCACTTTCGCCCTGAGCTCCATTGAGTTGATGTTGAAATGCTCTGCCTTTGGCGCCAACCGAACGGTCTTGAAGCATTTTGCGCGGGAGGTCATCAAATGTCAGAGGCCAGAAATGGAAGAAGGTGATGAAGAGGACGATGACGACGACAACATGGAGTCACAATATGGCATGGCCAGGCAACGCTACTTTCGACATGTGGTTTATTGGTTGGCATCTGATTCTGACCAAGAGATTCCCTTGGTGGTACAAGATGCGTATCTTCGGATGGTTTGTATCTTACTGCAACCGCACGAGATTGAGGACATGTTGCATGACCGCTGGGATGCACGCGCTCAAAGGCTTCGTGTGGTCCCAGAAAAGCCAAGCCATATCGTGCTGCTGCTGATCCAATGGTTTACACAGTACTTGAGACGATTTCCAGAGCTGCACGTCTTCAGTCCTCGCATTTCTCCAGTGGTTGAAGCAATAGATCAGCAGATCACATTCACAGTCACTCCATATTTTGTTCGCGATCATCTTTTCCTGTTGTTGTTGCAGGTCTTGAAAGCTTACAACGAACAAAACACCTGGAAGCGCTGGTGGTCCAAGAACTTCTTGTTATCAGGTGCTGCTCCCACGGAGTTTGGCTTAGGAGGTCCAGCAGATCAGCCTCCAGGACCTGAAAAGGTAGCACAGGATTTCGATTACATGGTGTCCAATGGCTGCTTTGAAGGTCAACCTCCGAAAGCTCTGGAGCCAGGTCAAGAAGCTCAAAAGGAGGAAGATGAAGTTCTAGGCGACGGTCCTGACATTTTGTCTTCACTTTGGGAAGTTCTTTTTGATCAAAGTCAGTGGTGTCATAGAGAATGGCAGATCGATGAAGAGATGTGCGTGTGCATTCAGCAGATTTTGGACCTGGGACTCTGTGACTTGGAGCAGCGGAACTCGGCCTTCGCTTTGCTTCAGCGTATTGGGCCAAGTTCAGCTTCGGCATTGGCAGCGAATTTGGCCAAGCTGGCTCCAGAGCTGGAGGAAGCAACTGGTTTCAGCGGCTTCGAGACGGCCAACATGCAACGACCTTGGTGGCCGCACGAGTGGCCGCACGAGAACCCGAAGGATGACATCTTTGAGGACGAACTGCAAGTTGTCGTTGAGGATCCCATGGAAGATGAGGAGTTTGAAGGGATGGACAAGTCAGGTTGGGCAGTGCCAAAGCCGGTGCTACCCCACGGGTTGTATGATCCATGATTTTGATTGCTTGTAGTGGGTGTAGTTCATAGCTATTCCGATAGATAGAATCGGATAGATGATATCAGTCCATCCAAATTATTGAGTGGAATGTTACAACAGATTTGGGGAATAATTGATTTGCAACATGAATCAGAACCCTTCACCATCAAGATTGAAAGGCTTTCCTCCTTTTTTTTGCTGTTTCATTCAGGATGGTTCAGTTTCAATGTCGTAGACCAGCTGTGTATATCCTCCATCGAAACCTATTTTTCCTAAGACACAACAATAGATCATGAATAAAGTGTTCCACAACAATTGCTGGATGAAACCCGGTGAGATCTGAGTTGTGGGCCTTAGTTGATGAATGAGTTGTGGGCCTTAATTAGTTGATGAGATAAAGATGATAAAGGGCTTGGTGTTTTAGAGATTTCTGTCACGAGGTGCTTCGGGTTTCGCCATGTCTGCTGATGCCAGCGCGAGCGCCGCGGTGGACGATTTTGGAGAGCTCTGGAAGGTCACTGCCACGCGGCTGGGGCGCCACGCACGAGTTTCAGCACAGGAACGGCAGCAGCACAAGCAGCACTCCCAACCCTTCCGAGCTCTAACCTCTCAGGACGATCCTGTGATGCCAAGAGGCTTGAGGATGCCTCCAACAGCCAAGGTGGCTAAGGAAGAGGAAGATTTGAAAGATTTCATGTATGAATTGGTGGAGTTGGATGATGCGAAGCTAGCTGCAAATCTTCGGATTGATGTGAATCTTTGGAGAAGACAACAGTTGACACATCCCAGCTTTGAACTTGAGGGCACAGCCGAACAGACATGGAATGTGCATCAAGCTTTACGGGAATCTTTGCAGAGCCTGGGGATGAAGCTTTTCTTCGAAGAAAATGTGTTGCTGGAAATCATGATGGAAGTGCACGTGACCAGTGAAATTGCAGACATCAAGGAAGCCCTGTTTGCTGGTCAAGGCCAAGATGTTGATGCCAAGAACAACCAGGGAGACCGGGGCATGACTATGAACCAAGTCTTTTTCGAGGTCGAAGTGAAGAAACTTCACAGCGATTCCACTGAGATCATTTTTCTGGAGAACTTTTCTTACATTTTGGGTCGGAAGAAGTTGGTTCTTCAGGTCATTGGGGCTGACACTGTGACCATGCGCTCCAGATGTTTGTTCGATTCCAAAGGACTCAAAGTCACCGTGGCCAATCCTCGTTTGGTGGCGCTCACCAGTCCCACCAGCTTTGATGCCTCGGTGATCCAACGAGTGGTCACTCGTGGTGCCGGACATCATGCGCAGAGCAACGAGCCGGGAAATGAGGTGAGCCACGTGGGACCCCTTGGAGGCCCCCTTGGACAGTCGGGAGCCACAGATAAGAAGAGCATCTCACGCAGAGTGATCCATGAGATGATGCCCAAATACCGAAACATTTTGGTGGATCTTGTGGAGGAAAGATGTTTTGGGTTCAGTGGTGGAGTACATGGTTTGGATCATGTGAGGCTTCAAAGGACCTTGGAAGCAGAACATCAGCAGGTGGTTGTTATGATCAATCGAGCTTGTAGCTATGTGATGCTGGAGCATCTACTGACAAAGCTGGACATTGATCGAAAGGATTGGGAACTTCAGGTGCAACAGACCTTTCCCAATCTCACCCGGGTCTTTGAGACGTTATCGGAAGATGCCTTTGATGAGATGACGGACTCTGAAGTTCCATTGATCCTCCACCGCGAACCTGAAGAGGAGCGGATGGAAACGTTGCGCTCGTGGATTCTGCGTATTTGCCATGTGGTTCGATCAGTGGCTTTCACCAATCAGCCTCGTTTGAGTTTTGCGGAGGACGGGGCGAAATTGGTGACGGAGGGAGAGGAGGAGAACATCTTCGAGAAACTCTTCGATGACACTGGGGAGATGCTCCTGGCAAGAGCCTGTTGTGCCTCGCTGCTGAACATTCTGCAAGAAATCTTCACAGCGCAACCAGAAGTCGAGGAGGAATGGAAGAGGTGGACACCCGCCCAGCAGGTGAGCCACCAATTCTTGAAATCTTTCGTGGTGGAAAAGGCCATTTTCTTCTGTCCGTTTTCCATTGACCGCGATTTGAAACGGAAGGTGCGCTTGAGATTGCTGAGATTTTTCGAAGATGCTCAAGTTGAAGCGACAGATCCTTTACGTTTGGTCCCAGAGATGTTGTATCATCCAGATGTTTGGTTAAGGTTGGAAGCTTTGAAACTGGGATGCAACCTCTTGGAAGATGCAGATCTGAGTCTCCAAGCTGCGTTTCAACAGTTTGACTTTCCTCAGTTGAACCTCCAGAAGGCTTTGGCACATCAGTTTAGTGACTTCCACGGCCGTGAACAACATGGAGAGGATGACATCCAGGTGATTGGTGTTATGTTGCGAAAGTTGCAGAACCTTTGTGAAGGTCATAATTCCACTTTGCAGGCCTTTGTTGGTGAAGATCTGTCCATTGAAGGGAAAGATTTCGCCACCTTGATGGCAGAGTATTTGCAGAAGAACGAAGATGATGATGACGATGATCAGGATCGCAACACCTCCCAGAATCCAACCAATTTGGTCGAGTGGATTTGCACTTTGGCACGGCAAACGGTGGAGCAGATGAAGGCAGATCAGCAATGGCAAGTGTCGATGACAGGCCGCTGAACTGTGCTTGGATTTGGACAAATGGGGAGGGACCAGGGGGGAGATTAACCGTTCACCGTTGTAGGAATAAACGTTAGCGAAGCACGCCAGAGCGGGTGAGGAGCAACCTGTTGAGCGGTAGATGGATATTACAGACAGATAGATAGACAGGCAGACAGAGACATAGATGTGCAATCCTAGAAAGTACAAAGATATGCAAAGAATATGCAGATAGATAGATCGACAGATAGAACGGACAAGTTAATAGATGGA
This sequence comes from Symbiodinium kawagutii, assembly GCA_009767595.1. NCBI lineage: Eukaryota > Dinophyceae > Suessiales > Symbiodiniaceae > Symbiodinium > Symbiodinium kawagutii. Next base: position 204,438 of record VSDK01026163.1, on the reverse strand, counting down.
TGGAAAGACGTACAACTAGATGGCTGCACATCTCCATAGCTAGATATCGGGATTCAAAACGCAGACAAACAGACAAGCACGCAGGCAGACACATAGGGATAGATGAAGAAGAGAGATAGCTGCAAATAGAGGCCTTTTAGTCTAGACAAACTCTTGCTGACATCTCCAATCTTGAACTTGCATACCACAGTACATCATTTGCATGTTTTAAGAAGTTTCATCGTCCCTTGCAATCACCAACTGTTTGAAAGATCATATTGTCATGTTTGCAGCTGCCAGGTGCCGAGACAAAATATTCCATGTTGAAGCAGCTCTTCGATACTGCAGCTGAAATCGTCCAGGGCCCCAACCGTGGCAATCAGAAACTGTTGCTGGAGAGTGAAATTCTGTTGGATGTGAATCAACTTTGGATGAGACAGAGAATTGATGAGTTCACCTTCAGGGCCTTGCTTCAAGATAACGAGGATCTCTTCGAACCCTTTATGAAACTCTTGGAATCCATGCGGCTCTGTGAGATCTCGGTGCTGAAATTTCTCATGTCTCTGTTGGAAGAGGAGAGTCGTGTCCTGGGGTCCTGTTGTGCAGCTTGGGACATCTTTGGACTCATGCAGTGAGGTTGGGTGATTATCTCAAATTAGCAGTTGGCTTATAGGAATCCCTATTTTTCATACCACCAATTGCCTTAGGTCACTACACTTGATTGCGCTTATGCTTCTTGCTGAAGCTATAGTTGCTATGACTACTCCCATATTCATTGCTTCTTCTTTATAGCTAGTATACAGCAACTTGTTGTTGGTCATATCACTCCCGTCAGTCCGCTTCCAGTCCCACCCTCAGGAGGAGTTGGATCCCGAAGACCCGAACTTTCGCGAAGTCTCTGAGGAATTGGTGGAGCACAAAGGAACGACCATCAGACGCATGGTGGAAGAGTTGAATCCCAAGATCATTTGTGACAAAGTTATCACTCATTGGAACATCTCGCCTGAAGCACATGATCCGATTCATTCCATCACTCCTGTGCAAGATGATGATGAAGTCATTGATAATGACACAGCTGAAGCTATCATTCGAACCAAAGGGGAGAAGGAATCGGATCAATACAACTTGGAAGATCAAGAGGAGCATTGCTTAGAAATCTGTTTCTTGTGCTGGGCTTTGTTCGAAGGCATCCAGCAATCCCCGGAGTTTGGGAACCGTGGTCTCTTCGATGGATCTTTGGATCGCAAAGCCAAGCATCCAGTGCTTCACAGTCGGAACCAATGGGCCACGTCTAAGTCCAAGATCTACGACACCTTCAACGAAGCGGTGACCAAGATGCACCACAGCAAGTATCTGCACTTCTTATTTGGACGTGTTGAGATCATCCGGGGCTCCAGATTACAGAAGCTCTTCTTCTTGGTGCCCAAAGCCATTCGATTTCTGAAAGCGCAATCTTTGATCAAAGACTGGCAAGAAGGCGTGAGCAAAATGATGCAAAATGATTAGAATGAACCAAGTAGATGATGTCTAAGTTGAAACTCTTTTAAATTACCCCGTTGTCCAAACCTGTTGAAAGGGTTGGATGTTAAAACATGGCACCCTCCAGGTTGCATCAATTCAGTGGATCGTAGTGGACCTGAAGCCAAGTTGCAGGACTTTTCGGAACAGGTCCGGGACGAATACATCGGTTTCGTGGAGCATCAGTACAGCCTCTCACAGAAGCCGTTTCCATTGAATGCCTCGGGCGAAGTCATGGCAACAGCCCGAAGTGCCATCGTCCTGCTGACCATTGGCATCACTGGTGCAGTGGCATTTCTGTATGATGGATCATATTCAAAGGAACACAAGATGGGTGAATACGATGTACATTACACCAAAAAGTGGTATGTTTGGGCTTTGACATCCCTCAGCACGGCCCATTTCGTGTGCGCCGTCCTCTTGGTGTTGTTTCACATCGTGGCTTATTCACAGTGGAAGATCGACACGGGTTTGGAGCAGTGGAAGGAAGACAATCCTCATTCCCATCACCGGTTGAATGGAATCTTTGGGCCCATTCTGATGCTGTGGTTCTTCTTCCAAGACTCAGGCGACTCGGTTTCCAAAAGAAATACCTCTTGGTGGTTCATTCGGATGCACCGTCAGATGTTAGGAATACTGTAGTTTGAACCTTTGACATATTGCATAGCTGAGATTCTTGTAAACACATTTCAGCACTTCTTTTGATCTTGGACGATGTTAAACATGCGTACATTTATATCAATGGAATAGCTGGGTCAACTGGGCATGACACCTATTGCGATTTCCAAGCTTCAGGTTTGGTGAGCAAACTCTTTCTGGCAGCGACTTCTTTCCTGGGGCTTCACGTGGATTTCTTGATCTACAGCCTGCATTTGATGTATGCGTGCGCACAGGTTGAGACTCTTGGCAAGGTCTTTGAAGCCCTTTGGATCACCAAAGATCAGGTGGTTGGAACTGCTGTGCTGGGCTTCTGTGTCCAGTACTGTTTCCTGGTGCTTGGATTCCTCACCTTTCCCAAGGGCTATGGCTTTGCTGACATGGACACGTCACAATGCTCATCCCTCATGGAGTGTTTGTTAGCTCACTTGGACTATGGCTTCCGATCTGGACCCGTATGGAAGACGCCGGATCTTTCTTGGTGGAAGTTCGCCTTTGATTACTTGTACAATCTGGTGGTGATTCTGATCCTTGCAGCTATCATCTCAGGTATCATCATTGATACCTTTGCCAACATGAGAGCTGATCTGCAAGAGAAGAACGATGACCAACAGAACAACTGCTTCATTTGCGGCATCAACCGTTCCACTATGGAGCGTCAAATGGTGAAATTCGAACATCACGTGTTTCAGGAACACTACATGTGGAGCTATGCTCGGTTCTTGATGTACCTGAAACAGTCCAAAGACTCAGAACTCAATGGACCAGAATCCTACGTGAAAGATAAAGTTTCAAGGCAAGACTACTCGTTCTTTCCAATCAATCGAGCTCTTTCTCTGGATTCGGATGATGAAGATTACTCCGAAAGACAGGTTCGCATCAAGGATTTGGAAGAGATGCGAGGAGTGGTCCGGTCATGTTCTGAGACATCTCAACATGTGCTGCAGCTGAAACGCGAACTGAAGCAGGTCCTTAAGGAATCCAATGAGGCCGTGGGTGACATGCAGAAGCGCTTGCATTTGTTGTCTGGAGACGTGGCCAAAAAGGTCCAGGATGCCATGCTGCAAAAGGCAGCGCAAGCACAGCGGGAGAAGTGACAGCCTGACGCCGCGAACACGAACGCAGCCGCGTGACGTGCACAGTCAGAGCTGCAGCAAACGTGCCCAGATGTGCCCAGTCATCAGAGCTTATTCCAAGTCGAAGATCCGGAAGACTCACTGGAGCAACAGAAGAGCAGGTCAAAGTTTCGAGCAGCAAGATCTGTATGGATGGAGATGTCAGTTGACTCACTGGAGCAACAGAAGATGTTTCGTCAAGGAGGCCATACAGTGACCAAAAGACCAGAGCTGCTTTCCTTGTTAGTTGGTTGATGTTGTTCAATTATCTCAATTGGCTAAGTGGTTGGTTGAATGCTCATGAAACTATCCCTGCACCGGGAGGGCTGTTTGTTAGTAATCCCAAAAGGTTTGCAACATCTGACGAACTCAATTGTTTTGTTGTGAACTACCATCGTCCATTGATCATTGAATGGAATCCGCAAACCGAACCATAATTTTCTATTGTATGACCCAAATGGCTGCCCAGTTTTCAGGTGAATCTATGCATGCAAGCTTTGTGAACATGGAGAACATCGAGCTCACAATGCAGATTCAACAGCATCGTTTTGCATGTTTTTTCTTCACTGCGGACACCAATACGTACCTTGGCATGAAAACAGACATCATGAGAGCGTATTTGCACCAACTGCGTGCCACTTCTGGATTTCAAAGTTGTTTTTCACTTTTCCGATATTTTCCTCGGGCTCTCGTGATTTGTTTTGTTTAATTTAGTGCTTTCTATCAAGTTTCGCTCGCTCAATCCGCTAAGAGTGGGGAACCCTTCACCTTGAGCTGCTGGAGCTGCTGGCTCCTGGAAGTTTGCATTTCTCCAAGGGAAAAGCTCTCACTAAGCATCGAGAATAAAACCAATGGTTTTCCAAAAATATGTTTTAGAATTGACATTATACTCGTATAGTATCATATAGATATATAATCTCTGTAACTTCATATGTTTTTTTCATGTTTTTTTGCTACTTGTGTTTTCTTTCGGATCCCAAGAGTCTTTGTTGTCAAAAAGACGTGAACCGATGGAAAGCGCCAGTTTCTGGGGCCTCACTGAGGCAGTGAGGCAGGTTGAAAAGCAACGATCAGGAGATGCAGAGGGACAGTATGGGACAGTGAATCTGTGGCGTGAAGAAGTTCCCGTGGAAGTTCCTGTGGAAGGTCGTTCTATTTATTTCTATTTGTTTTGCTTAATGGCAACAATTCTTGAAAGAGAGCCACAAGCTGTTTTTGTTCTTATGAATTATCTAACAATAGTTCACATGATTGGGTCACAAATAGCAGACTATGTCCATGATAGGCATGTTGTGGGATCCACCTCTAGCGGCCTATGAGGGTTGAACAAATCACACCAGAATTCTCTTCAGGTGCCACAAGTTTCGACGGTTTCACTGTGTCGAGTCTTCCATTCAGCAAACCACTTGAACCATCGTCAAGACCCAGCGGTTGATTGTTGCGTTAGGTGTCCATGAATGGTAGCTAGTTCCAAGCAATTCTCCTCAGGAGCAGCCTGATTCTTGCCAAGATGCCAAGGAGTTCAGCAGTTTCAGGTTCCACTGTGCTCACCAGATGGAGTGCATCATTTATGGATCTGCTTTGTCCATCATTTATCTCTAGATGAAATCTGGCAGGTGGAGTTTGATTCACCACTTTCAAGCCTTAGGATCAGATTCTCTCAACAGTGCACTTGGCCATAGGCTTTTGGATTCCAGGGCAACGAATTGCCGCAAAGGCATGGAGAAACTTGATGGCAGTGGCCCATGTGAAAGAGGCAATGAACCCAAACGGTTGATCATATTAGTATGCGATTCATCATGATACATGCACTGTTGACCAACGTGGTGGAATATCCAACAACTATTTGCCCACCGATGAGGTAGCAAAAAAGGCATGGTGGGTAATCTCATGACATGATCCATGAGGGTTTAGATGACCCATCAATAGGGTACTGTCAAATCACCAAGCGATGTGCAGTGTGATGAAATACAAAAAAGTCATGCATATACAGTATTGGTTCTATGCCCTATCAACCATTTTGTGCATTGTTTCCAACCAAGAAGAGTAAATCTCATCACTTAGTCGGAAACATGTCGGAATGTTTATCAAATATTGAGATGGATTGGCTGTTTGTATGGCTGAGTCTGTACCTTCGACATTTGGCAAGCTTGCGATGTCCTCCCTTGAAGGTAGTTCCACCAGGACATAGGTTGCTGCATACGTTGACTTGTCATACACTTTGAAATGCGCGCATGTTTGAAGTGTTGACACAAATAAGTGGAAGCCTGAAACAGTCCAAAACAGGTCATACATCAGAGTCCAATGATAGAATATATGATTTCAAAGCAGAAGCCATGAGTCTTTGAAGCTCAATTCTTAAGCAGCCCTTTGTTATGACATGTTTCGAACCAGATGGAGGGGTTTCCTTTGCCCAAGGAATGAACCTTCGAGGCTTTGAGGCGCCAGCTGGGGACCGGCTGAAAGACATCCATCGGTAGAAGATCAAAGTTTGGTCGAAGTCATTAGAAATGACGAACTAGAAATAACGAATCAAAGGTATAGTCATTAGAAATCAGGAAAGAACATGAAAGAATCTGACGACGTAATCATTGCAGGAAACTATACGGCCAATCATCCATTGGAGTTATCGTTCTGCCTTTGCAACCTTTGTTGGCAGGACCTCTTTCGCTGAGGCAGCTGTGAAACGTGCGGCAGCCGAAATGTACAAAGTTCTGCAGGTGCGAAAATGGCACTTGGCATCTCTGAAAACAGGAGAGACTCTGCACGAAAATGCGCAACTTCGATGACTTGGCTTCAGTGCAGTTTATTGGTTCCCACAGCTCACATGGTTACATGTGCGAAGATATTCATGGATAGAGCTGATTGTCAATAAGAGCTGAGTGTCACATTCAGAGTTCTGGATTTGGGAGATGGAAATAGATGGAACTATGGATGGCTTATTTGTTCAGAGACATGCCTTGCTGTTTCGTAGCCCTGACAGCTGGGTGCCACATGTCGCCGAGCAGAGGCCCAAAGAAGGCAGGCTCAAGCTTTGCTCAATGGGTTCGCTCCTTGCTTTGCGTTTCATCCTTGCATCTCTTGCATCAGTGACTTCTCAAGAGTACTTTACAATACATAGCGCTGTCAACACGAGCAAGTGCATCACTATTGTTGACTGGGGCTGGGGAGACAACTGGGGTATCCTCGAGCTTGCTGACTGCGAGAATGATTTGAGCGAGAGTTCCCAGGTTTGGTATTGGAACCAGAGCTGGCTGGTGAACCGGCATTTCAAGCACGAGGGCGAGACCCAATGTGTGAATTTCTATGATGCAAGTTTTGAGTACCATGGAAGACCACTGAGAGTCAACAGTTGTAAGGAAGGTATGCTTAGCATGGATTGGATCCTGCAAGAGCATCGCATCAAACATGCCCATTCGACCTTTTGCTTCGACCTGCCTGGCCACAACTTGACTGACTTTGCCATGTATCTGAACTTTGTTCAGAGCGACACTGGAAACATTCCGCTACAACTGGGAGCAATTGACTTGATGACTGACCAGAGTTTCATCCTCTCGCCGGTGCCAGGGATCCTTGAGCCGCCTCCAGGTTTCAACCCACTAGCTCCAAGTCCAACAGCCCCAACTCAGCAACCAATCAAGGCATCTTGTCCAGACGGATCCTTCGGAGAACGAAACCTTTGCCCCTATCCACATCGACACAGACAACACGCCCCATGCCAAGGCGGTAGGGTTCAAGAGATTTGTGTTTGTCCACCTGGCTATTATGTGCATGTGTTTCGCAAAGTATTTGATGGAAAATGGGACTACACCTGTTGCTTGGGCGAGGGCTCTGAGGAGAAATGCGGGGATTGGAAGTTCATCGGTATTGTGGCCGTCAGCATGTTGGCCTTAGGAATGATAGGAACGGTGGCTCTGACTGTGGCTATGCATCGCCAACCATCCATTGCGCATGCCACGGAAGAGGATCAGTTGCTGGAAACACCGATCATCCGAAATGGTGCGCGCCTACACCGAACAGTGCACCAGAACAGATGGTGCGTGACCCTGTCAGACCTGCAGCAGTTCAAGCGGTTGGTATTTCAGGCTGTGCTGAAAGGAGTCGTTCAACCGACGGAGCGTGATCAGTTTCTCGCCTCCGACACCAGAGTTGGGCCTTCCGTCTACACAGTGACGGAACAATTCATCAAACCAATGACTAGGGCTGCAGGGAGCGTTAGTTGGGCACTGATGAAGCATCCTGAAGGTTTGCAGTGTGATGTTTTCATCACTCATGCATGGGCTGAAGGAGTTTACGAATTTGTTGACAAAGTCACGCATTCGTGGCCGCGCGGAGCAACAGCCGCTTATGTGTGCTTCTTATCAAACCCTCAAAACCTTGACATTTCTGATTTGATTCAAAGCCCACGAGAGTCCCCTTTTGCTAAGGCCTTAGACAGCTCGCGTTTTGTGATCGCAGTCCCAAATCATGTGTGCAGCATCTACTCGCGCATTTGGTGCGTATACGAAGCTTTCTTGGCCTACATTTGGGACAAACAAATTCGGGTTGCAAAAAGTCCAGTGGTGATTTGGCTGAGAATGCTACGAGTCACATGCGTCGCTTTTGCAACGCTAGGTGCCTGCATTTTGATCTTGATGTCGCAGACGACCTACTACGGTTTCACAGGCAGTCTTTGGCGTTTTGTCGGTGGAATGCGATCGGTGAGCTTCATCCTGTCAGTTGTGTGTGGCCTTTGTATCCTTTTGCTTTTTGTGTTGGGGAAGCATGCGTGGATATCATGTCAGATTGCAATTTTTGTTTTCACCGTATTTATGGAAGTGTTTGTAGCGGCAGATCTTTGCTTGAATGGAGCGACCGATCCGCCAGTGATTTGCGCGTTGCTGCTGTCAATTCTGGGGTGCGGTGCTTTGGAGGGAGACCGGCGGCAAAGTGAGGAAGCTGCTCAACAAGCCAAAGAATTACGGCAGCATTTCGCAGGAACTGTGAGTGAGGCCCAGAGCTCGAATCTGTCGGATTTGCAGAACATCTTAGCCGAGATCAGTTCGCATGCCGGTGTGAGAGCAGTGGACCAGACGGTCGACACACTCCTAACATTGGGCCTTTCGAACAAGGAGTTGCGCCATGTGACTGAACATGTGGGGCCCCTTGGCAATGTCTCGGTGTGGAGCAAGGCGCCCTTCATTTTGAGTTCGGGCCTCTTTGTCTTCCAGTGTCTCCAAGTGTACACATGGAGGATTTTGATTGACACCTCCACACTTCACTACATATTGCTGGCTGTTGCTGTATTTGAAGCTATCCTTTGGCCTGTGATGTTCCTACTCTTGCCAGTAGAAAGGAAATCTTTCGCTACAAGATGCTTGCCTTTGTTGTTTCTGCTTGCTCCAGGACTCCTTGGTGTATGGGGTGGCTTTTCATACGATGCAGTTGCTCACTTTGGGGTTATCCCTGTCATCCTGTTGATCGCACTCCTCGGTCCAGCTCGCATAGCAAAGATTCCTGTGCTTGGACCAGCAGTGATTCGCTTGCTCTTTGGGCGCCGACCGTGGACAAGCTGTGCGCCGAAGGCAAATCAAACCTTGGAAGATCCCAATCTTGCGCCGAAGGAGAATCAAATCTCGGAAGATCCCGATCCAACGGCCGATGTCAATGTCGATCCTGATCCAATGGCGGAAGTCTACCTGTAAGCTCTGATGGGTGGACAGTGTGAGGGTCGCGCGACAAGCAGGTCCCACAGATAAGTTTTCAATAGTTTCACATAGCCTGACTGCTCAAAGAGCAGAGATGAACCTTGCGAGGATTAAACATGGATGACATTGGATGACTGATATGGATTTGCAGTGTCCACATGACCCCCTGTCCGTATCCCACTCTGTCCACTTGCAGCATCAGCGAAGACTTGCCTTGCTGTTTCGCAGCTTCGACAGCTGGGGGCCACATGTCGCCGAGCAGAGGCAGCCCAAAGAAGGCGGGTTCCTCCTGGAGACTCCTCGGTCACATCTTGGGATAACCCCTGTCATGCGCAGAAAGTGATACTCATTCTGCAAAGAAATGAAATTACAGGACCGGATCGCCCCACATCAGAACTTTTGCCTGTAGACAGGAACTCTACAATTCTATGTGGGGAACAGGTACTTGTACGGTGGTGATGATGATGATGATGATGATGATGAGGAGGAGGAGGATGATGATGATGATGATGAAGATGATGCTGATGACGATGCTGCTGATGATCATGATGATGATGATGAGGAGGAGGAGGATGAGGAGGATGATGGCGATGATGTGTCATGATGAAATAGGAGATAGATAGCTAGTGTGCACCATCGACACACAGGAGGATGAGTACAGGAAGGGTACGAGAAGAAAGGAAGGAATGATGTTCACAGACACTGCTAAGTTCCAGTCCCATGGTCCCAACTATCGAATTATTAAGACCGAGCTACCAATATCAAACCACCAAGCAGGTACCAAGACCAAACGCAGCAAAATCCGACGCGCATAAACCAGACATACCAGAACAAAACGTATCAAGACCAAACATACCAAGACCAAACATACCAAGACCAAACATACCAAGACCAAACGTACCAAGACCAAACCCACCAAGACCAAACGTAGTAAGACTAAATGTACGAAGACAAAAACGTACCAAGACCAAACGTACCAAGACAAAACGTACCAAGACCAAACGTGCCAAGACCAAACGTACCAAGACCAAACGTACCAAGACCAAACATACCAAGACCAAACGTACCAAGAACAAACGTACCAAGAAAAAACAAACGTACAAAGACCAAACGCAACAAGACCAAACGTACCAAGAACAAGCATACCAGGAAAAAAACAAACGTACAAAGACCAAACGCAACAAGACCAAACGCATCAAGACCAAACGTACCAAGACAAACCGTACCAAAACCAAACGTACCAAGACCAGACGTACCAAGACCAGACGTACCAAGACAAAACGTACCAAGACCAAACATACCAAGACAAAACGTACCAAGACAAAATGTACCAAAACACAACGTAGCAAGACCATACGTACTAAGCCCAAAGGTACCAAGACCAAACGTAACCAGGCGCCCGAAAGCGCGCAAGCCTTCTGCCCAGCCTCTACAATTTCAGCCAAAGTGCCACGCCGGCCACACACATCCAACATCAGAAGCACAATGCATGATGATGATGATGATGATGATGATGATGATGATGATGATGATGATGATGATGACGATGATGATGATGATGATGATGATGCTGATGATGATGATGGTGATGATGATGATGATGATGATGATGCTGATGATGATGATGGTGATGATGATGATGATGGTGATGATGATGATGATGATGCTGATGATGATGATGATGATGCTGATGATGATGATGGTGATGATGATGATGATGATGATGCTGATGATGATGATGATGGTGATGATGATGATGATGATGATGCTGATGATGATGATGATGATGATGGTGATGATGATGATGATGGTGATGATGATGATGATGATGATGATGATGATGATGATGCTGATGATGATGATGATGATGATGATGATGATGCTGATGATGATGATGATGATGATGATGATGATGATGATGATGATGATGATAATCATGATGATGATGGAGGAGGAGCGCTGGGAGGACCGGGAGGACCAGGAGGAGGAGGAGGAGGACGGCGACCGGCGAGACACGACCAAAAAAATAAAATTCCGCAATTCTTTGCGGGAAAATTTTGGCAAAATAAGTTATGATGATGTAGGGCGATTGACTTATCATTATTTGAGCTGATTGTATTCCTGGAATCAATTTCACATGTATAGCCCCGTATAGCAGATAACTAGCCAGCAGGGCGACAACAAGTCATACGACTGTTTTTTGCAACCAAGAACCAACAGATGGTTTTGTATGTCGTATTGTTTGAACATGTGCTTTTGCTGAGCTTTCTACCAGAAACCAGCAAGCAGCCAGTTAGATGCGCTGTTTTTTCTTGCGCTAATCAAAACAAGCACTTTCAGCAGTAGTTTGTCCACCCTGTTTTGGGGTGAATGGATTGTGCTTGCTGTGGCCCCCCGCTGACTGGGTGATTGTTATGATCAATCAAGCGCGAATACGAATCATGAAATCAGAAAAACATGCCAGTTTCATTTGACCAGATGCTGGATGATTTTTTTGCTAGGGGTTTATTCAGTTACTTCGTGCGTGGTTGTGGTTATCATCCTCCATCATCTGGGAAACCCCGTTGATCCTGAAATTCCCTGATTGAATAATACAGTGAAAGTTTTCTTGAACCAAGCGTCAACAAACTCTCAGGAAATGATTTCTTTAGTACAGGGTGAGTTGACCAGGAGAATCATATTCATGAAAATCAATGAAGTTCATCAACTGAAACTGCCTCCTTCACGTAGCTTCAAAGTCACAGCAACCTACTTTGGTGCCTCAGTGAAATCATTCCACCCGTCGAAGGCAGCCTGGCGGACGGGCGCTCGAGCCTGGCTGGGTCTAATATGTTTCGGGTTGGGAGCCTCAGGATACCCTCAGGGTGTCGAGGATAGCTGGAGTTGGAGGCATTTGGAATAGATGATAGGTGAGCACCCAAGTGATACATTTTCTGAAGTTTCGGTCTTTGTTTCAGGGGCTGACAGTAGACATGGTTATAAATTTATAAACCTATACGCCAATACACCGATTGTAAATCGGGATACTCCCCCATTGTTTTGCGCGAGCATTTCTGGGCGTGGAAATCATGCGTGTGCTTTGCTCGATGTGTAGATGAACACCGGAACGGAAGCTTATGACCACGATCGAAACATTGGCTGATGACCATCAATCTCACCACAGTTGGTACTTTACACCACTGTTCACCATTAACCATGACTTGACCAAGTAATTCATGGATGTTCATGGTTCAGTGATGGTGAGTGAGAGTTGATGGTACCAACGACGAATCAGGGGTCAAATGAACCACTGAACCTGCTGGGTCTTGAGGCTTTGCCTGCTCCACTCCCGGGCAGACATCCAAAATGTCTCTGCCGCGGTGCTGCCACGAAGAAATCAGGTGCGCCACAAGTGCTCCCCGAAGCCTTATCAAGCATTTGTATAAACCATGGACCATTTATAAACTATTGAAAATTGATGCTATCATTTGCAATCCACAAATTGATGCCACCCCAAAATCAACGCTTTATGAAGCAAGGTCTATGGTTGATTAGAATGGCTGGCCTATTTCGCAGCTCTGTGGAGGGAAAACACTGACGTTGTGCTCGTGCCAACATCTGGGCGTTGCCCACGATTTGGGTTTGCCGAAAGATGGCAGCTGATTTGCCCATTGATGGTGGTACACTCATGTCAGTCCCGAATGCTCCTATGAAAATGACCGTTTGGGGTAGCAGTTTTTGATTTACAACGGTGCTATGGTGAAGGTCTTGATCATGTGTCGGAAGGAGGTATCAACTTGGAATCTGAGCTATCCAGGGTTGAATGATGTTGAATGGTAGTCCACTCCTTCTAATCCTCAGCCGTTTGCGCCGGTTCCCGTTGTCGTTGGGGATTGAGGAGCAACCGTGTAGCAAGCCATCGTCAAATCATGCGTTGGGATCATCGCCAGGATGTGTCCTTTTCTTGCGGAGCTGACTGCGAGGCAGGGTGGTGGTGCTAGCTGGGCAGATAGGTTGTTTCGGTCATTGCTTTACCATGGCACGGGCATGCGCAAACACCAGAACCTCCTGAACTTGAAGCTCGCCACCGACTGCAGCTTGAATGAGACTGCAGCTGGGGCCTCAAGTTGCAAGAAGTTTCTCGACCACTTTCACAGGCAGCACATTTTGTTGTGCAAAACTTATGTTTTCGCAACCTTGCTCCATTGACACAACTTCATCTCAGCTCCTGTGGCGAGGAAGCTATTCTGCGTGTCAGCCAAGAGGCCCGCAGACAACAACAAAGGAACGATGTGGCAAACTTGGCAAACCTTTCATAAGCTCTTTGCGATGTGGCAAACTTGGCAAAAACAATGCTGCGCGCTGCGTGTGGCAGTTTTGGAAGACCCACAGTAGGTAGAATGCATCATTTGGCAAAGCGCTCATCAGTAGATGCGAAAGGAGCAGCAACAACAGCACCAACATCATCATCAGCATCATCATCATCATCATCATCATCAGCATCATCATCATC
>VSDK01026163.1:157767-190851 GCA_009767595.1 Symbiodinium kawagutii | reverse complement strand
TCATCGTCATCATCATCATCATCATCATCATCATCATCATCATCATCATCATCGTCATCGTCATCGTCATCATCGTCATCGTCATCGTCATCCTCGTCATCGTCATCGTCATCGTCATCGGCATCGTCATCATCGTCATCGTCATCGTCATCATCGTCGTCATCATCATCATCATCATCATCATCATCATCATCATCATCATCATCATCATCATCATCATCATCTTCATCTTCATCATCATCATCATCATCATCATCATCATCATCATCATCATCATCATCATCATCATCATCATCGGTACCATGCACCACCATCGCCATCACTACCATGTTTAATCCACGATGAATCCATGATCAATCCAATAACATTGATTTGTTTCATTCGAAGTTTTTGCACTGTGGAGGTCGGTGTTCGCTGGGCTCGGTTTGATGCCAGCAGTCTAACCGCAGGTGCGCTTTGCTCTGTAGCAGGACAGCTGGCAATTGACCATGCCCGTCAAATAAGGTCGAATTGCAAACTGATCTGTGAGGCAAAGATTCAGGCCTTTAGGCCGTAGGGTAATTTGGAACCATGTGTAGTAGACATGACGAAAATTAGACTATTGCGTCTATATAGATGGCATAAATTACTGACCCAAATCGGTGGTTTGGCTACTGCAGGAGACAAGTCTTGGTCAGTTCGCAGGGGGTTCGCAGAAACGCGAACAGTAAAGTAGAAAGACACTGGCAGGTGGTTAAAATAGGAATGATTTGGTATGATTCCGATTTATATTTTCCTACCTCCTAAGAAATCCTTGAAAACAGGTGAAAACAACATACACTCTGTGAAGCCTGAGTCTTTTAATTTGGATCCTTTCTGTACTTGAGATCGGGCAGAGAATTCAGAGATTGACCGTACTCGAGTAGTCCTGGGGTGCAGGTGCACTATACAAGTTGTGCCTAAACCGCGTCGACGATGAGACATATGAGGTGCGTGAAATTTGGGTTTCATTGAGATCTCAGAGCTTAGTGTGATCTGATTTTTGAGTGGTGGATGTTTCTCAAAATAGGAGGCCATTTGCAGCAACATATACCATTTACTATATTTTCCGTTTATAGTAATTAACCATCCATTTTTGGGAGTTCCCTATTTTGAGAAGCATCCTGATGTAGAAGAACTCATGGCTATGACCAACCAGTTCTGCATCGGTTGCCTGTGACTTCTTGCAGGACACTGGTGAAACCGTTTTCATATCTCCAATTCAGAAGGCGGCTCGTGTGAGCAGACGTGGAACGGAGGGCCCTTGTGAGGAAGTGTACATGCTATGTACTCCTTGATCCTTCGGTTCTAAATGGGCAAATGCTGGATGGTTCCTAGGGAGAATTCACAAAGCTCATCAAAGCCTCAATTATGTGGAAGTTGCTTAGGCTTGATTGCCATTCTGGTCAAACAAAACCTGAAGTATGACCAAGGATGCCAGTTGTCAATGATTCAAATTTGTAGTGCTACCACCAAGAATCCAGTTGGTTGATCAGACTGGAAAACAAGCACCGGCACCTGATCTCCATCTATGACATTCTAGGACTCCTGGGGCCAAGCAGCTTGAGAATGCCACCTGAACCAAGCAGCTTGGGATGGCAAGTTGACAGATCTGCAGGTTCATCCACTTCTGCTACAACCGTCCTCTTCACAGGAGATTCCCCGAAGCAGATGGGAAACGATGAACTGCTAATGGCAACTCAAACATTGATGCAACGAATCAAACACGGTTTCCAATGAGTTTCCAACATAGATTTTCCCATCACTCCAGTGAGACATCTCAAGAATTGCCGAGCCAGTACATGCCAAGAATCGTCCTTGGGCGGGGGTGTCATAGGATGCTCTTGTGGCGGCCAGGACTTGTCCATAACATGTGTACCAGGTTGCACCACCTCCACAGAGGTGGGCAGATGTCTCTCGCTGTCTCGCTGTCTTCGTGTTGAGTTCATCTTTTGCTCCACGAGAAGAGCTTTGCTAAGAGCTTTGCTAAGTTTCAGCTTTGCTAAGTATCCCTGAGAAGAACTCAGCGCTAAGAAAGTGGGAGCTTCGCTTCACGGCTCCAGGTTCTGGTGGCACTGGATTGCAGCTCCCTCACAGGGGCTCCCAGTGCAACACTCACAGGGTTGGAATCTCAACGCCGGAGCCGTGGCACAAAGTTCAGCGATTGAAGTTGAAGTCCCACCGTCAACATGCGGTTGCACGTGTGGATCGTGTGTGTAGCCTCAGTGACTATCGAAAAAACCCAAACATCGTCATTTTCAGAGAGAGGGAGAGAGAGAGAGAGAGCAGCAGCATCAATGAAAATGAGAGGGAGCGTATCATACAAACAAAACAAAACTCCCAACAGAGTGCTAGGGTTAGAGCTTTGTCCGGGTATTTCAGTTTGCAGCCCTCCTAGTTCAGATGCAGCTTCAGGTTTCGAGCGTTTTGGTCAGTGACCATGGATTTGAGCTCTTTGCCAGGAGCTGAAGTTGAGGTTTCCTTCTCTTGGTATGAAGTTGAGAATCTCAATTCTAATTTATTAAATTATTCTCAATTCCTTTTCATGACTTGGGCAGGATCTATATAGCTACATAATTTTAGCAGAAACAATCGAGAAGTGTGTGACTTTGCCACCGGCAATGGCCTTGGGTAAAAATTATGGAATCAGACTATAGATATCATCATGGTTCGAGCCTCATGCTTCTTTTGCGGATTTGAGACCATATCATATGGACATTTATGGACCATATCCAGATACCCCGAATTACCCCGAGCTCCCAAAAGATGTGGCTACAGGTCCTTCGGTCAAGTGTACAAAGTCTGCGCTGATATCGATGGAACGGGAGGTGAGATGTGCTACCCGGGGTTGCAAACCCGTGGGGCAGATACAGGGATGGTCATCGCGAAGGCATTGCGGAAAGACCTACCAGTAGACCTAGCCATGGGAGGATAACATTTTGATTCATGACCTCACAGTGAAGAGCCAAAGTTCCATGAAGCATTTGAAGCCTGGTCCACTCTACAAAGCTGGTTGACATGCCAAGAGTTGCAATATGTTTACACCAATATCGATACATGTTCAGCGCGGTGAGACATATCTCACGAATTCATGATATTTGCGCTTTCCACAGAGTTTCGCTGCAGTTGCAACCCTGCCTGTTGGCGATACTGGTCTGGACCTCAGCACTTGGAAATGATAAATTGCTAAAGCAAACAACCTGAATTGCCATCCAAGACTTGGTTCTCAACCCTGTGGGCAGATGCAGTTCAGGTTTGACAATAAGAACTGGTGGCGCAACTTCGATCCAAGTGGCCCAACGCTTAGTGTTGCACAGCAATGGAAGCTGCACTCTTCCGTGGAACCGGCCTCAGGTTTCCATCATGGGTACGACGAACCAACGTGGGGCCCTTGGAATTTCCGGAAAGATTGATGCAGATTGATAATAGATTTGGATGATGGCGATAAGTAGATTTGCATGCTTTAATAGATGAATCTGAATATCAATTGATCCTGATATTAGATTTGGATGATGAATAGCTATAGTTGTTTAGATCACCTTAAATCCATGAAAACTGTGTGCAATTGCAGAACATGACTCTAATGAGTGATCCCATTAGACCGATTCCCTGCGATGGAAATTTGAGTCTTATCATCCATTAGGACTTGTTGTCACCATGTTTGTTGCTTATGTCCAAGTATTGTTGCTGGTTGTATCAGTTTGGTACAAGGGCTTAAACCTTGTCATTCCGGCATCAACCTGTGTAATGTGACTGCCGTTTGTGGTGTCAGACCTTGTTGAAGCTCAGATTTCCAAGGTGTGCCGATCGTTTGCAGCGGATGCACTGCTGCAACTGCTGCGTACTTCTTGGATACAGGCACAACTGCGGATCCAAAAAATGATGATGTAGGGCAGTACCCATTATACAAGGGTAGAGCCATCCAAAGCACAGCAGCATCGTTATCATCACCCAAATGTGCTCATCAAACAATATCAAAAATATGCAACCATATGCAACCATTCAATAATTTTAGAATCATTTGCAATTTGGCCATCAAACATGGCAATCTACACATCCAAAACCCCGGAAGTGGTGGCCCCAATTTTGGATGTCACTGGCAGGACCCTGCTTACCATGCCAGGCTCCAATTGCGACACGACCGAACGGTCCGGATCGTACATAGGCCCGGCAAATGCGGCAGTTCCTTTGAAGGGCCAGGGAAGATGCTGATTTTTTCCCATGTTCAAGCTTTTCATTGCCTTTTTTGGGTGGGGCAGGTGCACAACCCAACACACGCAACATAGGCTGTGTACGTTGATTGATCTTCACCAATGGTACAGGATCTTGCCCCTCGCGAAAATTCAGATTGTCCCAGGAACCGCACCAACTTCGATTTCTTCAGTATTGCTTACAGGAGCTGCTTGACAACCGTAGTTGAAATCCATGCTGGATGCAGGCAATAGACTATAGGTCATCTTTGAACACATTCGTACAAAGTCGTGTTCACCGGCAAAACACAAGCGACCTCGGATCCTTTGTTGGTCAAGAGCGACGTTTTTGTTGACAAATGGCTTTCATGACGGTGTCAGGTGTAATTGCTACGTAGCATGACTTGAGGTATGACATTCAAACAGAACATACTGCTGCCATGCAGGGCAACTCTTCAAAATTGACTCCGGCATAGTGGTGTCACTGTATAATACCCAAAACGATCCTACTGAAACCCTGTGTACTTGAGCATGATTTTGGACGTTTGGAAAATGCAAAATATAGAATGATGCGATCTAAATGTTGGCAATGTGTTGCTTCTTGGCTCCACCTCTATGCAAAAACCGGGTGGAACCGTTGCATTGTAGCTTTGGGGATGGTAACAGGAGCTGGCAACCAGTGGGAAGCTTTGATTGACGTTTTGCTCTCAGCCTGAGCTTTGTTGAACAAACCCTGTCACATAGAGACTTGGCAGGTGGGACCGCCAAAGTGCTCATGAACCATCAAGGTCAAGCGTTGCTGATAGGCGAATGAACTACTTGGTGTGCCCACCAAAATCATGGCAAAAGATGAGAAGATTTCTTTTTTATACTCAAATCATATCATGATGTGTGCGACATGTCATGCCTGACGGCTCACCAAGGCATCATCATTGACCACAGGCACATCCTACAAGCTCTGTATAGATCTGGACGGCAAGAGCCTTGTGCGTCGTCAAACCAGCTGTGGGTTGATGGTTTCCATTTGTTTCTTGCTATGCAAATGCAGGTGAATTCTCATTCCTATTTGTCACAAATCTTGTTTCAAATGTGACTGCTTTAAATGCAAGAATTATCGTAGGAGCAATCTCTAGATATCGAGTATTTTCCATGCTATTTCCGCAGATTATGATTCACAAATCCTTCGCAGATCCACTTGTAAATCATTGCAAATCTGCACAAAATCCCAATGACAAGCCATGGAAAAGCAGTTCTGCAGCGTCCAAGGTGCAGTGACTGAGTTGGCCTTTGTGGACACGGGCCTCACCGTGCAGATCACATCTATCACTGGAGTTGTTGGGATCTCAGCGGATCTCCCTGGCCGTTTGGACTCACCCTAGTGGTGGCTGGGCTTTCCCAGTGGCTGTACCAAGCAGTACAGATATTCCATCCATTTCCATCAGATATGTCATTTGCTTCGCAGTTATGCTGTTGGTACATCGAACCAGATACCATTTCGTCAAAAATGTCAAAACAGAAGCAACTTTGGACATTGCTATGTTGACCGTGCTACCATGTGGACGTGGATAGCACTTGCTTAGTGGCACCCAGGTCAGCGCCACTTACAATGTGGGAGGAGTAACGACTCTGGATGTGACCACCGATCTTGCAGATGGATCGAGCCAGCCTCAGCGATGTCACAGGTGAACAACGGGTACCCAACATCGAACATCCGCAGGTTCAATGAGGAAAGCAGTTCTTAGGGCATTTCCCACCCCAAAATAAGAGACCAAGGACGAGGTCCTCCGTAGCCATAAGATTTTCAGAACAACACACGACTTCGTACCCTTCCCATCCTTTCCCATCCTTTTCCCCCCGGTGCACAGTCACAGCATGTCACAGCCTTAGTGCTGTGAGTTGAGGCTGTCTTCAGCATATGGCTACGTGGGAGAGGAATGCAGCACGTCCAGTGCTGAGAGTGGCTGAGACAATGCGAGAGACACACTTTGTGCTACTCAGTGTACCTCCCAAGGACAGGTCACTGTGGTGTAAAGACATGGGGTACTGAGGTGTAGAGATATGCAGTGCCTGGGTACTTCAGTTGGAAAATAGAAATGCCAAGTGACTCAGACTCCACAGTTCTTAGGGATGCTGTGCCTCCGTTGTTTCAGCACAGAAAGCTGGCCTTGCTGCAGGGCCTTTAGCAACAGCGCCGGTGAGCGCAACACCGTGGAGCAAACTGTGCTGGGAGTCGTGAGTGGTGCTTTGGCTTCCAACCAGTGGTCCATGGGTGGTCAAACATGGGTGGATCCACAGACCCAACCTGGTAGCTGCTACTAGCTGCTACGTGTTGGGATGTGTTGGGATTTTCCAGGTGAATGTTTAGCAGAGTGTGAGTCAATGTGAGTCAGGTACATCCAAAGGTCTTCAATGGAGCTGTCTTTGAGCAGGGAAACATTCACGGAAATCAACATCGATTGTGACCGACGCCTAAACAGCGTGCTTAGAAGCACCCAACTGTGGATTTCATGCGTAGAGGGGAGTGTTGCACTGATACCACCAAGATGGAAATAGCTTCGCTTGTAGACCAACCATCGCCCTGTGATCAATATATGGTCGCTGCCCAATCTTGATATATATGATCGTTATAGACCACCCGACCAGGGATGTGTAGCAACAAGCAAGCAGCGAAGAGATGTACAGTCGATATGATATCATATCTTGCTCGCGTTGCTTGATATTGCTGCTTGAAATAATCCGTGTGCTTCCCAGCTTCTGACCCCAGTTGGATCAGCGTAAATCCGATTTAGAGGACACTCTCTGGTCTTCCCAAAGAAACCACGGTTCAAATGTTGAGGATACCACAATGGCCCCCCTCACAATGTTTGGTCAGTTTTGGTCACATTAGCCCAGAATGAAGTCACTTGATGGATCAAATATGTTTTTTTTCGTTTGAACACGTTTGGTTGTCAATTGAATCGTGTGCTTTGAAATTAAATTCAGATAGCAGATTAGTAATCAAACATATTACAGTAAATGGATGCAAATAGATGTAAATAGATGTAAATAGAGCCGTAATTAGAGATGTAGATAGATGTAAATAGCAGCGAGTTAATGGGTTCCACCTTTTGCAGAAAGATGTGACCTGGGATCTTCAGCGCCGGTGAGGTGTTCTCAGCTTTCCGCTGACGGAGACCGGTTTGGTGCAGGGCAAGTAGTGGGCCCCAGCGGAAGATGAAGGCCTGGGAAGGCCTGGCAAGGCCTGGGATAGTGGAACGAAGTCAGTGGAAGCCCAAATGATTGATGGGTTCTGCATCATAAGGGTTGTGGCCGTTGATGGTATGTTCATTGTGGTTTAGTCATGGTCATCCTGCGGGATGCCTTGGAAGTTTAAAATCATGATGTCATTGGATGAGCAAGGCTGTACACCAGTGGAATTTACATTTCCAAGTTGCTTTACCTCAGAGGACAATTATCCACAGGGAGATTTCCCAACCAATGGGAGATCTGTCAACCCCAATATGGTAAGGCACCAACTACTTATCGTCAAAGTCGCAGTGGTGTATCACGTAACTATGTATGGATCTACCAGTCTCTGGAATCTCCGATAGTGAAATCATCTTGGAGAATCATCAGACTCGATGATGAAGCAGCTTCATGATCGTGCCCGACAGTCCAGCAGGTTTTTGATCACGGATCAACAACAAAGCTCAACCAGCACTGGTTCTTGGTAGATGATAAATCAAATATCTTCGAACGTCACAATTCTTGTTGGAGATGACGATTCACCGGGTTTTGCAGCTCAGCAAGGGCATTCAGGGTCCACGGCATCATGGGAATAGAACTCTGTTCAGAGCATGAGCGTGAAGTGCTGGGAGACAGTCTTACGTCGCTCGCCAGTTATCCTTTGGGTACCCCATCATGCTATCATTGGATTTTATGTCAAGCGGCCTGCGGGACTGTGCTGTGCATTTGTCTGAAATTTGGTGCGTCAAGCAGCATCAACTAACGTGACAATCAATATTAGCCATCAATAACGATCGTTATCATCCAGTCTTCGACCATGATTCAACAACCTGAGGCATCCGATGAGATGAAAAGGTTGCCAAACAATTGCCTAACTCATGGATGGTCCTTGCCTATTTCAACCGTGATTTAGGCCGTCATGAACCATGATGACCACCAATAAACCACTATGAGCCAGTCAACTTCGGGGTGTTATCCAACCATGACCCTCGGAAATGCGCTGCTATCCAAGGATGTACCGGGCTTGCGTTGATGAAGATGGTCCCGGGTCGCCAGAAACTCAAGACATCTCAAGACCGGACAGTTGAGCATTCTCAGAATCCATGGAGGATTGTTTGGTAGAATCCTGAAGCCATGTCAACTTAGATAATGTAGAAGTGTTTAACGGCTGGTCGGTTGTGAGATGACTGGGCAATGATTTCACCTTGCTCAGTGGTCGGCTTGAAAATACGATAAATCGATTGGTATCATCAGTAGTATTTTCAAACTTTCCGCACATGTCACTTTGAGCAGACCAGCTTTGCAGTTTCAGGCAGCTGGGCACAGGAGAAAACTAAGTCGAATGTTAAGTTGCATCAATATGTACATACCGTTTTGTCCAGAACCCTGTGGGCAGTAGAGGGTGCCATTTTGCAGCCCTCAAAACATTTCAAGCCCAGTGGTTTCCCCTTGACAACAGCCGTTTTAGAATATTCTGGGACAGGTTTTCGAGCTCAACTCATCAACAGCTTTGTGTCCAATTTGTCAATGATGTTTTGTCAGTAATTTGTGGATCAGGTTCTTGAATCAACCAAGTAGATAGAACCATTCTTAGATATTGTCAACCTGTGAAGTGCCACTTGCCAAATGAGTGCCATGGCCATTCTGAACCATCAACCCTGAATCAATCCTCCAAATGCGATCGATGAAGCCAATTGATGAAATGCGAATTTTTGATCATCAGCGGATCTTTGATCAGGCAGGGTTTTATCGACGTGGGTACTTCGGTATACGCCAGACTCTCAGGGGCTGTCTCTGCAGTGGACTGAGTGTTGAAGCGAGTTTCCACTAAACCGTCCGTGTCATAAGACTCTCAGGTTGGACTCATGTGTCTTATGTGTTTTATGTGACGGAGGCTACATGGCTGTTGATTGTCACATGCAGTAACATGAGAACCAGGATTTGGTAAGGATTGTTGTGCTAGTCACGATGTGAAGACTCTGCTGCCTGGGAAGTGTTTCAGACACAAAATATGAAGATGCTGAGAATCAAGGAATTTCAGGAATTGACAAGAGGACACAGCCCAACTTTTGACGGAAAACTTGAAGCTGTGGCCAAGGGCCATCGATGGTTGAACTTCGGACCATTCAAAAAAGAAGTTCACCACATTGACATGAAAGTGCGGAAAGCCATGAGAACAAATAGAAACGCATACTATCACAGCCAAGTCAATGATTGTTGGTAGTGCAATTGCCACTGGACCAAGCTTCAACCATCTTCAACTATCCCAACTCCAACTATCCCAACTTCAACGCAGCTGTCACAGCAATGGTGCGATGGCGCTGGGTGAAAGCTTTCCCAGCGAGAAGCAACGCAGACAGTTTCTCCTTGGGCTCAGCGACATCGCGACCGAGGCCAAGAAACGAAGTTTCGCCTTGGCTGCGGCCTCTGAGGACGATGACATCGATGAACCCATCGACAAATTGAGAAGATCGACGATCTCTTCATCTCTGAGTGACGAGGAGAACGAGGAGAACGAGGAGAACGAAGCCCCGAAGTTGTGTGAGGAGAGCGAAGGCCTCAAGCTGTCTGCAAATGCCGCAGGTGCCGTAGATTTAGAAGTTCTTCAACCAGAAGACCGAAGCATCGCGGTTCCACTGGGACAGCTCCATCAAGCAACCGTTCAACTGGAATTTGCTGGTGCTCAGAGGAGTTCTACAAGCTCAAAGAGTCAGGTCCTGCTGTTTCGGACGGTGCTTTTGTGCCAGGAATGAAGTCCAGCTTGGACCAGGTTTAGTTCGGTTTTTGTTGATGGTTTTGCTTCTAGCCCAGGTTTGACCCCCCGGGGATCCCACAGGGTTTACGGTCATTTTTTTGGAGGTTGTTTCGCCTCCATCTATGAAGCTGTTGGTGTTGCTGTGGCGATGGATTCATGGATGGATACCAGCTTGTTAAAGCCATCTCAACAATATCAAACAAACCATACCTGCCATTCAATGGAAAAGTAATGTCTTGCTCTTGCACCCGCTCTGCCTTTAAGCTTTGAATTTGTTCAGGCAATTTATCACCTGAGCAGACGCCACGTGGGGTGAACAGCAGTGGTGCCCTGAACTGACATGCATTCTGACATTATCGATGACATGCTGAGATCCTCTTTGACATTCTGGCATTTCTCCGACAAATATTCAGTTCATTTCAGTTCTGATATTTTCCTTGGCATTTTGACACTTTCCTGATCTTGTTCTTAAGGGCAGGGCAGGAGATACCGCAGGATCTGCAGGACACTTTGTGAGAAGAAACTTGACAGGGGGCAAGGAGAGGAGATACGAGGAGAATAGATGAGATAAATTGAGAGAATAGAAAAGCGGAAAAGAGAGGAGATGAGAGGAGGATGCCAAGGAAGACATTAGGAAGACTACGATAATAAGAGTAAAACTTGACCCGGGGAAAACTGCGGAGTAAAACCTGAAGCGAACAAACCCAGCCTGACAGGTCATCGCCATTGCTCGCAGCTTTCACACCTGGAGATTTCTGACAGCGAGGAGAGGCGTTGTAGAAAGGCTGTCTAAGGCAACGTTGCTACGGAGCGCAGAGCTCGATAGACAGGTGACTCTTCAGATTTTTCGTGCCTGGAACCTCATTACTCTTCAGTCAAAAGCCATAAGTCGATTGTTTCAGGCACACACATTTGCTGAGTCATGCCAATTTGATATGCAAGTGCTTCAAGTGACTTTCGCTGCCTGGAATCGCAAAGCACAACTGGCCTGCCAGCAGCAATTTCGAGTGAATGCAAAGCAGGAGTTGGTTCCAGCTTTCTTGTTGGCAGTCATTCTAGTGGCATGGAGGCAATTGACGCTTTGTTCAGGAGCCATCAACGGTTCGCTCAAAGCAGCTGTATCCAGTCATGCACGTATGGATGAAGCACAACTGCTTCGTGTTTGCTTCAATGGATGGAATCGCAAAGCACAACTGGCCTGCCAGCAGCAATTTCGAGTGAATGCAAAGCAGGAGTTGGTTCCAGCTTTCTTGTTGGCAGTCATTCTAGTGGCATGGAGGCAATTGACGCTTTGTTCAGGAGCCATCAACGATTCGCTCAAAGCAGCTGCATCCAGTCATGCACGTATGGATGAAGCACAACTGCTTCGTGTTTGCTTTAATGGATGGAATCGCAAAGCACAACTGGCCTGCCAGCGGCAATTTCGAGTGAATGCAAAGCAGGAGTTGGTTCCAGCTTTCTTGTTGGCAGTCATTCTAGTGGCATGGAGGCAATTGACGCTTTGTTCAGGAGCCATCAACGGTTCGCTCAAAGCAGCTGCATCCAGTCATGCACGTATGGATGAAGCACAACTGCTTCGTGTTTGCTTCAATGGATGGAATCGCAAAGCACAACTGGCCCGCCAGCAGCAATTTCAAGTGAATGCAAAGCAGGAGTTGGTTCCAGCTTTCTTGTTGGCAGTCATTCTGGTGGCATGGAGGCAATTGACGCTTTGTTCAGGAACCATCAACGGTTCGCTCAAAGCAGCTGCATCCAGTCATGCACGTATGGATGAAGCACAACTGCTTCGTGTTTGCTTCAATGGATGGAATCGCAAAGCACAACTGGCCCGCCAGCAGCAATTTCAAGTGAATGCAAAGCAGGAGTTGGTTCCAGCTTTCTTGTTGGCAGTCATTCTGGTGGCATGGAGGCAATTGACGCTTTGTTCAGGAACCATCAACGGTTCGCTCAAAGCAGCTGCATCCAGTCATGCACGTATGGATGAAGCACAACTGCTTCGTGTTTGCTTCAATGGATGGAATCGCAAAGCACAACTGGCCTGCCAGCAGCAATTTCGAGTGAATGCAAAGCAGGAGTTGGTTCCAGCTTTCTTGTTGGCAGTCATTCTAGTGGCATGGAGGCAATTGACGCTTTGTTCAGGAGCCATCAACGGTTCGCTCAAAGCAGCTGCATCCAAGCATGCACGTGTGGATGAGGCTTGGGAGTGTTTTGTGTCGCCTGCTGTGCAGGCATGCTTGCTGATTTTTTTCTGCTAAAGAGATAGATTCAGATGAACTATCCATAACACATTTGGTTCTGGATCCATTATGTGTAGCGACTCTTACTTTCTACCATCTCAATCCATCTCACAATTTTTAAAACCATCTATGTAGCAGACAAATTGAATCTATAATAGACAACCTTTTTGTGATGACGCAGTATTGCATATATCGCAATTTGAGTCCAATGGCAGAAATCTGGAAAGGGCATGTGTTATTTGGTGGTTGCTTGTGGAGTGGTTTCGTACACTCATGCAATCTGCCAGTAATTTGGTCTTCAAATGGCATTGCGCAAGTTGTAGAGAGCTGCTGCACCATCCCCATTTGCATGTCATGTATGGATCAACGCTTTCGTTTGCAACTGTTTTTTTGCTATCGCTTGTCCAAAGTCAAATTGAGCTGTGCGCTTCCTGCTTCCAGTTACCATCTCGAGCTCCCAGTTTCTCTGATTAGCTCAGCTGTTCTTAACTCCAATAGACTTGACATTGTGCAGTAGTCATTTTCTTTGCTCGTGCCCACCTTCTTGTGATCATTTCCAGGAGAGTCCTCCCTTCAAAACTAGCACAAGATGTTGGGGCTTCTTATTTGAATTGCATACAACATGTGTGGATTTGATGCACTTTGAAGCAGCTCAGGTTGTTCACACAATTGGGAGTAAAGCAAATGCAAAACTTGTCAAAACAAGTTGTCAAAGGAAAATAAATCATTGTTTGATTGTGAATTTTTGTTTGGGACTTTGAGCTGCATCGAACTTCTTGGGATGAGGGCTTTTGGCATGTCGCCACGTCGATTTGGCATGTGCCAACTTTTCGCGCTTTGCTGACTTTCCCATGACTCATGACTTTCCCATGACTTTCCTCATGCTCTTTTTGAATCTCTCACGTAAAATGTAGTATCAGTTTAATTTTGGACCAACACATTGGACACATGGCAGCAAGACTTTGTTCATGTTATGGTCATTGACATGATGCGCCCCAACGTTTTTTCACTATGATAAGGACAGAGATTGGTCGTGTTTTTTGGCTATCCACCAGCTATGAAATCCCGACCCCTCAGTTTTGTGGAGGAAATTGTTTTCTTCAATGATCTCTTAACACAGCACTTAGACACACTTAGATCTTAGATCCTGATAGGTTTCCATACATTTCTTTGTTAGATGCAGGTCATCCTGACAAAGCATGACTGCTCCAGGTGCTTCAGGTGACGTGCTCCGGGAATCCACGGTTGCAAAAAGAACGTTGTTTCCATGCTTGGAAGATGCACGGAATGTTTGATTCCATGTTCCTCACGAAGATCACAAGATGTATGGATTGGATGTGCAGACCCAGTGCTAAGACAGTGCTTCGCGCTTGGTTCATACAGTGCCTCACCAAGGTTCATAAGGCCTTGGTACGGACATCTGTGCACGCATCCATCACTTCTGCTGTGATGTCAGCATGGAAGCAACGATGCTTTGCTGCCAACTTCATTCGCAACATGCAAAAGGCCACAGCTGATGCACGATACCAGAAGGCTTGTGATGAGACTTTGTCGATGGTGCTGAGAGAGTGGCTTGCACGAACCAAAGAAAGAAGAGTCGCTAATGTTGAAGAAGCGAAGCAGGCAGAAATTGAACAGTTGTCTCTGGCCGCAGCATTCTCTGGGTGGAAGCTAGTTTGCTCTGCTTCAAGTTTTCTGCGCAAAGTGAACCAGAGAGCATCTGATGTAAGATACCAGAAGGTTTGTGATGAGACTTTGTCGATGGTGCTGAGAGAGTGGCTTGCACGAACCAAAGAAAGAAGAGTCGCTAATGTTGAAGAAGCGAAGCAGGCAGAAATTGAACAGTTGTCTCTGGCCGCAGCATTCTCTGGGTGGAAGCTAGTTTGCTCTGCTTCAAGTTTTCTGCGCAAAGTGAACCAGAGAGCATCTGATGTAAGATACCAGAAGGTTTGTGATGAGACTTTGTCGATGGTGCTGAGAGAGTGGCTTGCACGAACCAAAGAAAGAAGAGTCGCTAATGTTGAAGAAGCGAAGCAGGCAGAAATTGAACAGTTGTCTCTGGCCGCAGCATTCTCTGGGTGGAAGCTAGTTTGCTCTGCTTCAAGTTTTCTGCGCAAAGTGAACCAGAGAGCATCTGATGTAAGATACCAGAAGGTTTGTGATGAGACTTTGTCGATGGTGCTGAGAGAGTGGCTTGCACGAACCAAAGAAAGAAGAGTCGCTAATGTTGAAGAAGCGAAGCAGGCAGAAATTGAACAGTTGTCTCTGGCCGCAGCATTCTCTGGGTGGAAGCTAGTTTGCTCTGCTTCAAGTTTTCTGCGCAAAGTGAACCAGAGAGCATCTGATGTAAGATACCAGAAGGTTTGTGATGAGACTTTGTCGATGGTGCTGAGAGAGTGGCTTGCGGCTTACCATCACCAACGAAGCTGTACTCGGAGCAAGATGCAGCCTTCCCATGGCAAGACAGATGAAAAGGAAGCGATCCGTGCTGACATCAGTTTTCAGTGCCTGGAGTATGCTGTCTTCAGAGTTGGTTGCAAGTCGTCGAGCTTCTTGTGCCCTCCTCGGCTTCCATCATTCCATCGCTGCAGTTTTAGACAGTGTGGACAATGGTGTTTTGCTGTCAATTTGGTGCAGATGGTCGATGGAGGTCCACAGGTCGGCCAAAAGGAGTTCGAAGGCCTCCTTTTTGTTGGCAGGTTTCGGCAGTGAAAGCATCCGGCAGATTTTTCTGGCATGGCATGGAATTGTCACTCAGGTGAAGTTGGGTGCCTCTCACGATGCAAAACTGGCTAGGCTTCACAGAATTCACGATCCAAGTGAGCTTTGGATCCATGTTTTGGAAAAGGCCCAGTTCAAGCATTTGCTGCTTCAAATTTTCACTGCATGGCGCTTCAACCATTGGCACAACGAGCTCCATAAGCGCATCGTTGGCAATGCATTTGGAGCGATGATCCGGAGCCGCCGCATTTTCGTGTTGCAGCTTTGCTTCACCTCTTGGCTTGATGCGTTTCGATCGGATCTTCCAAGTGCCTTAGCATATAGGCAAGGAGTCAGGCAAGGAGTCAGGGAAGGAGCTTGCAAGGCAGCGTCAAAGTTGGTGCTTGAAGGGCCGCTGGAAAACCAGGCACTGGCACTCATTCTGATGTCTTGGAAGCGCTTGGTGTCAGGTTCCCAGTGCTTCGTGTCTTCAGTGGATGTGGTTTCCAGGTCACAACTTTTCTCGCTACGAATGATCTTCTTTGCTTGGAAAGTCGGTAGCGAGAACCAGGCACTTTGTCAAAGATTGCAAGACGGGATGGAGATAGCTGTGGCGTGTGTGTCTTCTGCCCTTGAGCACGGCTACACATTGCTGCTGCAACGGGCATGGAATGCTTGGCTGGAGCAGATAAAAAGCCCGTTGCGGGTGCCAATGTCCACTCTGAAAGCATCCTGGTTCAGGGAGGAGCTGCAGTTCCAACGAGCCATGCTTCTGGCATGGCATAAAGCCGTGGAGCCAAAGTCAGGCTTCGGGCTGAGCAGCAGCAGCAGCATCATGCCATTGAAGTCATCATGGCACCGGGAGGACTTGCAACTGCAAAAGGCCATGCTGTTCGGATGGCACATGGCTGTGCTGGTTTCAGCCTATGGGTCTGATCTGCGCTTGTTACAGCAGCGTTTGGAATCTGCATCTTCGCACATATTTCGTGTAACAAGCATGCAGTTTTCAAAGCAGTTGGAGTCATCTCTTCGGAGTTCCTTCCTCACTTGGCGAGTGCAAGTGCTTGCCCTCAAATCGCAGGCGCTGCGATTGCGTCCAGAGATTTGTCACGAGGCCGAGGTAACATCTGAGTCATTGAGCAGCGATCTATCGACGACCTCGCAGATCGTGGCACTTCGACAGGTACTGAGGGCATGGCATCGTGCCTCTGACGCCCAAGAGAACACATTGAATGAACGCAGCTTCATGTTGCGGGAGCTGAACAGACTTCAAGAAGAAAGCAGACACCGCACCATTGACATGCTCGATGTGATGGCTTTGTCCAGGGAAGCTGTTGCACTCACAGAGGCAATGACTTCCCCAAGAGCTTTGCGATAGCAAAAACTACCAGCGAGTTGTCCCCTGACAGGACATATCATCCATTCATCCCGACCGGAATGCATCGATTCCCATAGCGTATTATAAGGGCATGATGATTCAATATATTGAAATTGATGTGATCTTAAACATGCTTAAACCATATTCTGTTAGATTAATCATCAAACCCTGGGAATCCCAGGGCAATGGCAGGGCATCGCTCAAGTGATCCGTGTTGCAGTTCGCAGGTCACTGGAATCACTGCCGTGACACCAAATGGTGTGGCACGGGCCACCGGCCAGCAGCCTGTCGCTGAGTGCCAAACGGCTCGGTGACCTGCAAAATTCACAGTTTGTCACGGTTGGTGAGTTGGTGACTTGGATTTCTTGGAGTTTTCAGTTGTGTTTTGTGCTCATTGGATTTCATTGGTTGCATTTGATTACTTGGTTCGATGACAACTGTTGATGGATGCTGATTGGTCAGTTGGCCACAAGACGTGACGTGAAAATCAAGGCATTTCGGCTTCAAGTGACAGCTGCACTTAGGCTTCAAGTGACCTGCCTTTCGACAGTCTGTGGCAATCTCAGTGCACGGACCATGGCGAAACCATGGCGACCTCCCATGAACGAACCACCAATAAATCGTCAGAATCAGTTGTCAGTTGTTTAACAGTCATTGAACATCAATCCACCGTCAACTTACCACCAAGAATGAATTGATGCCCAATTAACCAACTGTGTTCAGCCTTTTTCATAGCCATTGACCATTAACCCATTCATCACCAATTGAACCTTGCTCCTTTTCCCTTGGTATCAACCCCCTCCCTCACGCTGGAGGTGAATTTGGTCATGGCGACAAAGGTCGTTTAGTTGGAATAGTAGGATAAGATAAAACGCAGAGTAGATACCTGATTCTTTGTCTCAAAAATGTTTTGCAAAAGGGGTTTAGATCTATCTTCTTGACATAACCATCGGCGTTTTTGTGGTGACAGGTTCCACCAGGTGCGACTTAAATTGAAATACAAGGTTGGTGGTGGAAAAACATCCAAATGGCGATTTCATTGACGATCATAGCGCAAGAAACGCAGACACAAGCAGTATCCAACTTATCCAACTCTCGTGTCATGGTTGAAATACTTTGGTGTCACCGACATGACATGCTGTGTGCCTTCCTGTGCCTTCAGTTTCTTTATTTATTCTGTGTCAGTTTATTGTTATCATTGTTACTACTCGTCGTACAGTTGGTTATGTTGTATTGATTTTCTCCTGTTCATCAGCTCTGATCAAGCATCGCTTGTTGCAACGATTCATGGCTTGCAACGTCATGGATGAGGCTCCACGGACACCAAGCTGTACTTGACTTCAAGCTCATGCAAGCTGCCGACCTGTTTGAACCACACTGGTCAGGTTTGATGCGATCCAGCCCTGGTTGAGCCACCAAAAGTGGCATGGTTTATCCGAGTCAATCCATCATGGTATTGAAGTGGTACCCCCAAACCCCCTACCAGAGGTCCATTGCTTCAGAGTTGACAGCCACCATGAAGGGATGCCGCTGGCCTTCCGCCAGGCAACACTTTGATCACCAACGGAGATCCAGGACCTTTGGGCACGTGGCTGGCCCTGAAGCCCTTCAAGGAAGAGAAATCAGTTGGTGATGAAGAACTCCATGGTTTTGCTGCGATTCATTGTGATTCCGTGAGTTCCTGTCTGACACATGGCTTAGACAGATGATAGTTACCAACAGGAAACTGCAAGTCGGATGCTTTCTACTGAGCAATTCTCTCTGCTCTTGGTGGGAACTCTTTGTTTTTTAATTTGAAAATACAGTAACTAGCAATGATCATGAGAATCAAAATTAGTTATCTATTTGATGATTACTATTATCTATCAATGGCTATTAATCATCAAACTTGGAAATCCTTCTTGAAAATACTAAACTATTGTTAATCATCATTGATCCTTTTTGTGAGAAGATCATGCAACAGGTGAGTCTTTGCGCTTCAGGAGTCCCCACGGGAGACGATGTGAAACGAACCACTGAGGCTACAGCGATTGCAGTTTGGGAGCCAAGGGATGTCTCCAACCTGTAGCTTGGTATGGCTTGGTGTGGCTTGTGGCAGCTTGCCTTGGCTCACGAAAGCTGTGTGAAGACGTGCGAGGTCAAGAACGCCGTTGAGATCAACTATTGGATTTGGACTTTGGATGTTGGGCACCGAGGATCAGCGAGTGATCAGCGAGAGATCAGCAAAGTTAGGAACGGAAAGCGCTCGCCCATTTGGGCAAAAAAAGGTGAAACCTACTTTCTTTACTCGGCTGATAAAACCTGCTGTTTTCATAAACTCAGCTGTTTGTTGATGATTTGGTGGTTAAATCATCAGAGCCATTGACTATTATAGGTTGTTAAAGATGTTGAGTTGCTAAGCACTGTGTTTAGAAATCATCAGCCAGTTTTGAAATGACTAATCATCCATAGACCACCTATCGTTCCTCATTGCAAGCCATCAATGGATTTTTTCAATGTCTATAAGTGACCTGGGAATGCCCTGTCAGGCGACAAATTTGGATCCTGGGAAGTTGTTTCACATCTGTCCGGAGCTCAGGGGCTGCAGAATCAGAGCTGTTTTCGTTACAGTAGGATTCCAAGGTCATAGAAACTTCATCCGAACATTTGAATCAGAATCCATGACCACAACTGTACCATGGTGCCTTGCATGCCATGCATGTACCAGGATAACAACTTGTCACGATGATCAAACCATGGAGTCTGAACCCACCGGATGCTTCGTCACGGTGGACCGGTGGATCCCTCGCCTTCGTCTTCAGGTGCTGATATCGATGGTGCAACAGGGTGCGCTGCGGGGGGAGACCGGATGGACCCCATGCATATCAACTCACTTGTGACGACCAGCAACCGACGAGTCACCAATATTGCTTGAGTTTGCGTGATATTGACTATATGAAGTAATACTACAACACTGTTCATCAGTAGCCATCATTCTCAGTTCTCAACCGTCACATCCAATTCTTCGCTGATCTTGCGCCGATCAGGACGATGCCATTTGGCGATACAGGGCTCCAAATCTACAGTTCACCCTTGGACGAGGCGGGGCAGAGCCACATGGCATTTCTATAAGAACAAAGATGTTTGAAACAGAAACAGCTCAGCCATAGTGATACGTATAGGTTGATATTGGTTGGGCTGATATTGGCTGAACGATTTTCATGTGAAATGGATTCCCTGTCACCTGATTGGTTGAGTGAAGTCATGGCTGAAAGAGTCAACCGATCGAAACCGCGACCAACCCTGCTACCAACTGGGTGAATTTGAGAATCCGATCATCCAAATTAATCGAAATTAGTGATACAGTTTCCATCCTTCAATTACTCTTGTCATGGCAATTCGCGTACAGCTATGGTTGTCTCCCAGTGTCACTGCACAGCCGCTCCCCATGAGGTGCTGACCGAAGGCATCAACGTCGCAGAGCTTCAGACAGTGACCCGGTGCAATCAGCGATGCCAGACCTCAAGTCGATCCTGAAGCCGCAAGGGTGGATACCAGTGGATCCCGTAGGCTTTCGACATGTTTTGCTACCAGTGGAAGTCATGAGTACAAGCAGCCGCAGTCAGATTTGAGCATCAACAGTTCATTGATCATCCATTTTTCAACAATGACCAATGACTATCTTCGGTCACAGGTCAACCAAAGCATCAGCCGTTTAAGTCTCGCCAGTCATCAACTAGTCATTGAGCAATTGATCGCTGGCGAAGCCACGATGGTTCGCTACATGGTAACGCCTCAGGTGAAAGTTCGATGCGCGACAGGTTGCAGCGAATCATCTCGCGGTCCAGCCCGGCGTGTGTTGCGAGAACTTCCCTTTTTGGGCGAGGTGAAATGGTGCCTATCAATGCTGATCGTGGTTAGTGCATGGCCATTGCATGGTTCTTGATGGATGGTTAGCAATTCTCCATGATCCGCCATAAGAACATATAAGACCCAACAAAAAAATGTTTTGAGCAGATCAGAGCTGCCAGCGGAATGATGGTACGCCACAGCTGTTTTCCAATTTTCCAAGAGCCCTGGCAGCTCTGTTGGAGGTTGAAATCATAGAGCTGAGTTCAAGAGGCTAAACGCAGCCCATAGGATACTGTAGGTAGTGGATGGTATTGGTCCATGAACCACGTGACACATGTGAAGCTGGAGACATCCAAGACCTTGGAAAGTCATCATGAAGCGAATTTTTGAGAATCAAAATGGCACTGTTTTTTGGCTCAGCCTTTGCTGCGCCAGCTTACTTGGCTCTTCGTTCGATCACACCTTCGAACCTCTTCGTCAAGGATTGCGACAGGCTCTCTACTTTGGTTTCTTGATGTTTCTTGCGGGTGCACTTTCCAAGCTTTACACATCAAACTCTCAAGACAAACTGAACTAATCAAACACACAGAAATATTTCCTTTAGGGTGGCACTTTTTCGCATTTGACGAGTGTTTTCTCCTGTCAGTACCGTGACCAACGGGGTGATTGATCCATATGGCAACGAGAATACAGCTGCGGTGCCTCTCACGCCACGCACTGAGTGCCCATCCAATTTCCTCATGAACTGGCTACTCAAGTTTTTTCGAACCCACTCTGACTTCGTTGAAATACATCCTAAACAAATCTGAAAATCATTGAAATCATTAGAAATCCAGAAAAGTCAACAAATCTGTGCTGTATTTCGCCACAAGCAGATCCAACTGAGTCGTTTCAAACTGTTCCTGGGTCCAAGGCATCAGGGAGGAGATCTGTCTACACCTCAGCACAGTTGGCCATGCTAGGCATGGGACCCTTTGCATCGCTCGGAGCTCAGGTGGACTATGGAGAACATTGATGCCTTGAGCTCAGTGTGATCTCTGGTGACCCTTGTGAGCCCACCAAGATGGCTGATGGCCATGGATTGTCAGCCAACCGTTTCAGTGGACTTGACCCAATCCTTTCATAAAGTATTCAAGGTATCAGGTAAATGAAGGATTGGGAATTAGAATCCTTGACAAATAAACCAAATCCTTGCAAATGATTCAATTCACCATAAATGATCCATTTTCCACAAACAAGCATGACTTGAATATTGCCACTCTGGCAATTTAAGAATTTGCAAATGCCTTGACTCAACTGGCCTTCGGCTGATGCGAGGCCACCCCTCTGATTGCTGGTCGATTCTATGGACTCTGCATGGATATGGACGGCAGTGTGCCACAGACATACTTGCAGCCAGTCATTTTACCATATCCTCCAGCCAGCATTATCATTGCGAGAGTCTACGAGATGAATCTTTAAAGCTTGCATCGTTGAGGTTTGTAGAAGAATCCTCAAGCACAATGAACATAAAATGATGCTCATAGCTTGCATCTTGATGCTCGTTTGGTTCTTTTTTTGGTGCAGGTATCCACCTTGGGCTTTGGAGATACCGGTTTGCTGGTCTACGTGACGGGTGTGGAGTCGCATTGCTCTCAGATCTGTGAACAAGCAGATGATTGGATGGTTAGGATTGGTCAAGAAAACTCTTGAGAATGGTCAATTGATGGTTCACTATGGTTGGATTAATGGAAATGAGTGAAACTTTCGGCATTCCCAAGGAAGGATGCTTGTCTCCCGTGTGATAAGCCGAACTTGGGATTCCCTACTCTCAACAAAGGTCAAGTTTTTGAGGACAAAGGATGTGCAGGTTTGTGCAGGTCTGTGCAAGGGTTGCTTGCCAATTCCTGATGAGGTTCACACCAAAGGCTATTCAGAAGTTGTTTGCTCAAAAGGCCACTGCAACGTTCCGGTCGATTCTGTCAGATGTGTCAATTGTGTGTCTTGCAGCTGGAACAACCAGCATCCAATTAGGTGTGACCCTCCAATCATCGCGAGATTATTCTTTTTCTTTTCTTTGGAGATGAGAGAAGAGAAATACAGGTATCCGTTCTATAAACCTATATCAGCGTATAGATCTCTATATAGACTCATACAGAAACATCCATACAACCCTTAGAAAAAATATGAAACAACTCATGCAGTTTGCAAAAGACTCAATGGATAGACGGCAGAGAGAGACCATTCTGTGCACTGTCGCAGTTGCAACTGGTCTGTTGGGCACTTGGAACCTGCCGAGCTGGTTTTGCCAGTTGGGGCTGGAGGTGCTACGGTTGCTGTGGTAGCTACGTGGTTGGTTTGTCATGATTTATCCCATCCGAAAAGGGTGAGTTTAGGATGAGGCTATGATTGCTGCGGTTATTTGCCCACCAAAAAAAAGTGGTTTGCCAAGTTTGCCACCAAGAAATCACCAGCACTTCGGGTGGTTGGGCGTGGCAGGGGTACCCACAGCCCTGCTGATCCAAGGCCCCTTCTGCAATCCTGACAACGACATCACCCAGGTTGCGCCTGCTTCAGCGCAGGGTAGCAGTGGGTTTCTTGGGATGGCCCAGAGAGATACATTGGGGAAAACTTATTACTGCAATTGTTCATTCATGTTTCTATTTGAACGATATTGAACTGCTAACTTCAAGACTATCATTAAGTGACGATCTTTTGCAAACTGCTCAACTGGACTACAACACATGCCCACTGAGCTTCAAGGAAGCAAATGAAGAGTGCTTCGCGCTAGATCGAATAGGAAGTTCCTATCGACAAGTGCCATGCACCAACTTGGGCTTCATGGAGACCAAAGATGCCGAAGGCCGGAACAACTGATCTGCACTCAGCTACCAGGGCTACATCTCCTTGGAGTGCGATACATCGCTCTACTTCGGCTTTAACCTCCCTGCAACCACTGGAGTGAACTCGCCCACCAATCGAGTGCCCGAACCCCAGGGTGCGAAGAGATTTGCCGGTGTCATATGGTGTCATAGGTTGTCCGTTGCCATAATCGGTAGAGCACATCAGTTTGTGTCACAATGTAGTTTCAGGCGTTGTTTCACTTGGAGTACAGACCCAAAGCCGAATACAATTCTGGCATTTCCCAAAGTTTTTTACAGTGGTGCCGATCGTTGTTTGCTGATTGCAGATGTCAAACAGTGAAGAGAGTGCTGAGAAACTGAAGAAAACGGACGAAAGCTACTTGATTTGTAGCATCATGATCAACTGAGTGGTGGGGAGCCATTCAGAGTGGTTCAGGTATATGACCAGCGTTCAAAACTCACGTGTATACTGTTTAACATCGCACAATGCAGCGAAAGAGATGCAAGAGATCTAACGAGTGTTCCGTGCGAATGAAATGGTATGAAATGTCCAGTTTTCAAGAAAGCACTCTCAAGACTCTTAAATATTTTACTCATGATCTATAGTTACAAGCATCATTATAAAAATATAGAAAGAACATATTATATTCTATTTTGTAATTCTACAGCCCAGAATATCTGATGTTCTGGTTAAAAGATAAGACTTAAAACTCAATTATCTCATAAATACTCAATTCACTTGTTTAACTTAGATTAGCTTATATAACGTATATTAACTTAGATTAACTTAGATTAACTTATATAGCTTATATTAAGTTAGATTCACTTATTTAATTGTGGTGTCATTTTTTTCTGTTTTCCACTGTGATGTCAGGGCTGATCTCAAGGCCTGGACCTGGTGGTGACACGTCCGAAGACGCCACTCAGTTGTACATCGATGCACGCGAGTAACGTCCTCAGGTATGGCAGGCTCTGGAAAGGCAAATCGGAGGAAAATTGAGGATGTGGAAGAAGATTTTGGGTGTGCAATGGTGTAAGTTTCAAGATATTTGTGTTGTGGAGTGGTGTGGATGTTATTTAATTATGTCATTTGATGATCATGAAAGTAAAGTCTCTTGCACCGAAGAACTTGATGTCACAGGTGCCCAACCAACCGTTTGACAAACTGGGCCACAGATGGTCACATTTCCCCCCCCCCGCTTTTGAGGCTGGATTTGGGCGGCGTTTATCATCTGTGTGCGATGGCCCAGACGCTGAAAATGATTAGACACTCACACGATTCACCTTTGCCACGCCATCGGTTTTGGTGCCACCAGCCACTGCTATCGGGGAAAGTGCCAGGGATCCGTTTCTGGACAAGAGTCCAGCTTAGTGATGTGTGACAACCATTGATTTCGTGAGCGATGAGGTATAGACTTGGATGGCACCAATGCAAAGATGGCGATGGGAGACACTGGATTTGTCGCCGTTTCCTCAGTGATGTTTGGTGCGGGTCTTTGAAATTGGCATTTCTGATTCAGAATCGATTTCCTCCACTTTATCCGGCAAGTCGAGTTAGCATCTCTCTATGGCTGACATTTTGACACATTTTGTTGGTGCTTCAAACTCCAAGTGAATGAAAACCAGAAATTGATATAGAATCATCGAATCTGTTAGTTTTAGAATGTCGAGTATATCGGAAGATTGGAGAATCTGTGTGTTTTTTCCGTTCGAGGTTTATGTCACTTCTATGTCTGCCTTGAAGCCCTGGGGGATCTTGCACGAGCCACAGATGCTTCTGCCAGACCTGTGGCCTAAAACGCTCGAGTCACGTTGGCCTAGCTAAGACCGACCAATCTGCTGATAGTAGTGGCACTATGTGGCATTTGCCATCTAAGGTGTTGCAGTATGTTAGTTTCGCTGCTGTTTTTGTTGCTGGAATCTGGTGACCAGCAGGCCAGCGGCCGATCAGATTGTCGCCCTGACCTCAATTGTTTTTTGGGCACAACCTCAACTGCAACAGTAAGGGCTTTGAGAGAAGGTTCTCGGGAACTTTGTCATAGTTAGATATGAGTAACTTAGGAGAAGTAACTTTGTCATATTTAACTTCTGCATATGCATCAGGTTATTAAGATCTATGAGCTATGCATGGTGTTACCTGAGCTACGTAGTTTTTGCACATCTCTACAACAAAAGGGTATGGTACTATTCTAAACTGCACTTGCCAGAATCATCGTTAGAATTTGAGTGGGCTTGGGCTTACTCACCCTTGCACATTTCGCCCGGATGTACATCAGTGGCATTGCGGATGCATCGATCCCAACCGAGCAACGTCACCAAACTTTCGGCAGAAGCTTTGTCCATCCTGGGTGCACCCACCCCAAACCCAGCAGTTTGGATAGTAATGATACCTGGTACAGGTTTGTTAGATGCATTACACTGGTATATCGTGGCATACCATGTGTTGCACCGTGGATATGACATTGGATACACCATGTTTTGTGGAGAATCGGAAGCAGCGAGGTCATGACCTGTCCAGATGGATGCAGGAAGCTCGGGAAAGCGTGATGCTGCAAGGTGGTCCTAGAAGTTGTAATTGTCCACGCCTCGACTACTCAGCGTTATGCCTACTAGTAGCACAAAAACCAGTACAAATAACATCCAGTACCTATAGTGATCCTAGCGATTCATTGGTATTCATTGGTGATGATTTGCGGATGCACATCAAGGGGTTGGTTTAGGGACCCCAGTTATGGACATCATTCAGTGACGGATCTTTGGAGCCCTTTCCTAGGTACCGATGGTGTTTCAGCAGCCTATGTTGGAAGCGACTGTGATCATACTGCCCGGATCCTAGCAGAAGAGAGACAAAGACATGTTGCGAGCGTTGGCTGATGCTGATCAGTGGTGCTTGAAGATGTTGCCTGACGATGGCCAATGATGCTGAACCCACGTTAACGGTCACTACCAGTGGCTAGGGAAATAACGACCAACAATGATTTGAGATGGCTAAGAGAACAACACGTCCCACATGGTGCCGGTCAATCAGCAAGGGCTTGGTTTGTAATCTCCTTTCACCGATCTTCGCCAATATTAATCTCCTTTCAACAAGCTTAGCCAGTATCAAGCATGAACCATCAACCAATATCCACCCATATCCACCAGCAGCTTCTGGAAACTGAGCCATGGTGACTATCACCGTACCATCGCTAGCCGAGGTGAGCAATGGAGAGATGACAGCAGTGACAGGTGAAAGGCAGGGCGTTGCTGAATCGAACTTGTTCAAGCAGGGTTCGTGATGGGTCAATGTTGGCATGATGAGGGTAAGTGATTGTTAGTGACGGTTAACGCATCTTCAATTTACCTGATGGGAGAAAGATGGAAAGAAAGCAGGACAATGAAAATGAAGATGGTTGGCTTTTGTTAGCTTTAGACGAAATTCGATTTCAAGTCAATGAATTTCCCACATCAGCCAGTGCTGCGAACGTTTCCGGAGGACTCCTCATGCCGTTTTTTCCAAGCCAGCCGACCTCGACACGGACGATTACCAGGCTGGAACAGGTGGCCATGGCTTTGGTCTGCCAACTGCTAACCTGGGCACCCTGAAGTTCTGGATGGCTTTCCTTCGTTTATAACTCATCTTGAGTTATCCCCATGGGTTTCTGCAGCTTTCCGAAGCTCGTTGTAAACCTCAGGGTACCGTGCTCGGGCCAGGTGACGATCGATGCCCAAGGCCTTGGGGGATGCCCAGCTCCTGTGGATGGTCGGTGATGGTCATCTCTGTGGCACATAGGAGTCCTCCATCCGTTTGTCCATCTTTGTCCATTCATCTAGCTCTCCAAAAATGATGTAGAAATGTTTTGCAAAGCTTTAGTATCCCCTTCATGAACAAGCCCAATGTGGGACTTGTCTTACCTACGTCGCTTTCATCCCTGATCTTGGATTCTCAAGTTCAACCACAAGAGTTGGCACATGGATTACTTCCACCGCTCAGAGGTTTCAGCATAGAGGTCTAATGGCGATCGGATTTCCAGCTTGGTTTCGTGTCGCTGGAAGCTGCTCCTAGGCATGATTTCTGGAAAGCACTACCTGTTCTGTTGGGGCCTCAGCTTTTCCTTCACATCCAGGCTGGCTTTCAACCGCTTCTGCAGACAGGACACTGCACCGAAATGCCTACCGGCAACAAATCCCATGGATGGTCATTCACATCCCAACACTTCGATTAGTTTGGTGATGTCAACAGCTGGAGATACAGCCTTTGATCAGCCACAGCGATCTCCAGGTACAGATTTGGATGGCAACAACAGCTACTTGCCATGGGGGAACACGGACCTGCCCATGTACATCTCGCCCATCAGCCAGGTCAGCGCTAGGAAGATCCATTAAGTGATGAAGCACCAGCAGTTTGGCCATGGATACCTGGGGAATTACCAATTCCATGGTTAGATTTTACCGTTATTTCCATGGATTTACCAATTCCGATGTTGGTGTGTCGTCAATTTGGATCTCCCAGGGTGAATTGGTTGTGTTTTTTTTGGGAAGGTTTTTTGGATGGACAGTCTTTGCTGCCACGGGATACCCATCAAACTGGTGGATGTGCTAAATCACAACTTTGGAATTGGTAAATTATGAGGCACACCAAGGCACACCATGGTAGACCGTGGCTTTGGCCATACCAATTCCCAATTCGTTGGGCTGTTGCTGTGCCAGTCTGCATACTACTCCTTCTACTCCAGCGCAACTTCGGAGTTTCTTGGCAGTACAGCCTCTGAGGGCGCCATGGGGGATGGCATCCAGAAGTGGCAACAATTTGAGCACAAAAAATAATGTTTTGCTGGGTTTGACAATTTGTGTTTATGTTGATTCTTCGCGGATTTATGACCAGTCCCAAGAGGATGTCGAGTATTTGATGGTATTTGCTGCCCCTTCTGGCCCCTACCATGCTTTTTGGCAGGTATTCATGCACACATACATTCTACACACATGCATGCAACATACATCCATACAGCTATAACATATACATGCACGTACAGATACACATGTGGGCGGAACCATCGATCAAAAGATCATGGTCATTGGACTGCCAGCTTCCACCGCTTAGGCTTCGATTAACCTGCGATGGTTGCACTGTGGACAGCCGAGTCTATATCCTCAACGAACAGGCGACTGGCAGAAAGACCAGGGAGGTTGGTGAACATCCCAAAATAAGCGATTTTTATTCTTCTGGGAATATCTTGCAAGACTACGGGCTGTCGACCCACAGGAACAATATCCATCGCCACATACCTATACTTGGGCTGATTCCTTCATGTGTTTGAGAAGTTGTTTCATCCAGAACGAACCACAAAAGTCATGATAAGTACTGCTGAATGACATAGCCAGTATCAAATCCCAATTGCATTCAGCAAACGTTAGCCATTACTATCCATTTCTTTTGATCAATATATCCAGTTACTAACCCATTATTCACAGTGGTAAATTGATCCAATTGATCGGTTCATTGATCTCCTTGGGATTTTCAGAAGTTGGATGCTCTCCCCTGCAGTCCTTGTGCGACCACCTGGAATTTGGTGGCGTCAAAACGGGCGACGGTGATCAGCCCGAAACCCAGTTGCTTCACCTGGCGGCTCCGCAGCAGGTCCGCAGTTGGGGAGTGAATCAAAAACCTTCAGGGTCATGAAGCTACATGTCTGGTTGTGATCCTGATACATCCTCCCCAGAGTTTACCTCAATTCTTTTGGAATCAGGAATTATCAGCATAGCTTGAACATATAGCCTCAAGCTGTGACAGCTGCGACAGCATGGATTCCCCCATCGGATGGTTTTCAAAGTTGCTCCGGTTTTCGCTGCCCAGGACCACCTCAGTGGCCACGACTCCGCTCGGTGGTTCGGCAGGTCAGCTGATGTCAGCTGCACAGCCGCAGATTAAAAGCGGTGTGGATCCCCGAGTGGGCAATGAATGGTCAATGAATGGTCAATGATGATTGATGCATTTACTGATATTTATTTGATGGCTAATCAAGGTTGATCATGTGATTGATCATGGTTGATGATGCTTCAATAGTGATGGCTGAGAATGTGATTGATGCTTTATTAGCCATATTATACCACAATTATAGCTGGGGTATTGATGGTTAATGATTCTTAAGTAGTGATGGTTGATGATGGTGCCTTGATATGATTGATAATCATGATTAACGCTGGTTGGCAGCGGTTAATGATAAGGGGAGGCCAACAATCATCAGAAGCACTGGCTACTAATACCAATCAACAGCAAAAACGGGTAGGTGAACACTCAGTGAAGGTCCCAACAGCGATACCTCTTTTTCCCATTTTTGAGATGCTTACAGTGAGTATATGGCTTGGACCATCTTGGACCCCCATGAGAAGCAGGGTCCCATCTGATTGTTTGCAACGGTGGTGACGCCAACAGCCAGCCGTGGGGATCAGCACACGCACCGCAGGAATTGTGTTGGCCTTTGTGGATACCACAGCTCTTACTGCTGGCTACAGGCAAAGCTGCATGAGATCTTGAAGATGT
Source organism: Symbiodinium kawagutii (assembly GCA_009767595.1). NCBI lineage: Eukaryota > Dinophyceae > Suessiales > Symbiodiniaceae > Symbiodinium > Symbiodinium kawagutii. The sequence goes on along the minus strand of VSDK01026163.1, from coordinate 161,154 downwards.
TGTTGACCTTGTGGTTGATCACTGACATGGTGGTTAACTGTGTTGGCTTATCAATAAATGTTTCATTTCATAATCAATAGTCCGGATCAGTACCTGTGATTGATATTTGTGACTGATCAACAATGGTACCGATTCTGTTGGCAAGGGAAACTGGGTTTTGACCTAAAGGCATATAATCAGCTATTGGTAGATGATTATCAAAAAGATGTAGGGAAGCCGGTGTACAGCTACAGCCCACGCCACTAATGAATGATAAATGCATTTGTACACTTGGCCAACCAGCAAGCAATGATAGCCCGACAATACTTGGCATTTCTGGCAAGAGTTGCTTCACATCGGCATTGGAACATATCAGAAGTCATGATAAAGGGCATCCGCCCAATTTGTGCGATTTGTGCTCCGAAGGTATCGAATTTGCCTGGATCTCGATGGGGTTGCCACTGACTATGCGTTTGGCGACACCGGAATTCAGGCAGAGGAACAGGGATCTTTGTTAGTGCAGCTTGAACAACTTTGAAGGGTGTCCAGGCACACCGAATTTTTTGGATTCGGAGACTTGTTCAAAAGTGGTGTAACCTTGGGGTGCCTGGAACCGTTCTGAGATCCTGATCTTGTATGGTCTCCTGGTAGATCAGTGCTTGGATGTCATTCCGCACAGGTTTACTTGGCTTCGGTGACAGATTCCGGAGGCAGTCTTGTTTGGGAACAGCATCAGATCAGTTCTGAATTCGACTGGATGGTGAAGTGGTTTTGGATCAATACCAAAGCCACAAGATATGTGAATGATCAGTGAATGTCTCTGAACGCACAGTTTTTGATGAGCATTCTGTGACCATTCTTCCGATGGCTCGTGATGTTCACCCGATCGCTGGTGATGTTCACCGGTGATGATGTTCACCGGTGATGAGCTTGTGTGACAGTGATATGGTCAATTCTAGTTGCACAACGTGCCAAAAAATCGATGTACTCCATCGCAAAAATGACCCGACTGTTGGGTTCAAGCAACCGTTGGGTGGTTTCAATACACTGCTGCTGCCTTGCCGCCTCTAAATCTTTATGGGTTTCAATACTTGGCCCTCTACACTTTCTACACTTCCCTTTTCAGTCTTGCTCTGGGTGAGCTCGCTGTGGCAGGTACCATATTCCCAGCTACCGGGCAGGCCGGTTGAGATGCAGCTCTTGAGGTTGCTATTTTCAAGTGCAAATGTCAGCAGGTGTTTCTTGTTACCTGGTAGTGTTGAATCTGGTAGTATTTCATCCACCTTTCATCACGCTGGGAAAGTATTTTCCCATTCTCCATATTCATTAGCCATATTATTAGGTTGATATACTTGCCACCACGGTGAACCTTCCATTTAAAGCATACTATATGGCGCATTCTGGGATATGACCAACCTCAAGTGGTCAACAAAGCAGTGTCAATGCACCCGGGTGTTCTGTGGTCATCAACTTGTACTACTTGGTGTCCAGGGGATGGTCATAGGGATGCTGGTTGACTAAGCCGCATGGCTCACAGACCTGTGAGTCACAAGCTAAATGCAGTGCTGTTCCACGATGATACCCCCCACATCATTGATCAACCAGTGCTGGACACTACTTGGAAGATCTTGGAAGGTCATCCCAATGACTTGTGCAACTGGCTGCTCTACAGACACGATGGTCCGGCACCTGACGTGACCAGTGGATGCTCAGTGACAAGGGTTGACACCTCGGCACCAGCTCCCAGAGACGAACATGAGGTCAGCCATGGGCAAGCTGCAACATAGCCTTCAGAGAAAATGTTGTGTTTTCATCACACTCAGATGATCAGCCAATTAATACTTTGATTTCTTATGACTACAAATGAATCGACCAATAGGATCCAAGAGGCAGAGGAATGATTTTTTCTTCACCCTCCAATGCAGCTACTGAACCCCAAAATGACTTGAGCCAAGGCCTACCTCGCTATCAGCTGTGACAGCACTGTAACTGATGGGAGTATTGCTGCCAATGGAGCTGGGATCTCAGATGTGCTCAGCATTAAAGTTTCAGAAGTACTTGGTGGGTGGCTCAGTCTGGAGCACAAGTACCATGGGGTCAGTCTCGTGGCATCGTCTCATGGCAGTGTTTGGCTTCGCCCCCCAGCGTTCGCCGCGATGCCGAGCCATGGCAAGGGAGCGCCCATGGTGTCGTTGGCCGCGTCTCCCTTGGTGTCGTTGGAGAGGAAGTTTCCGATGTTCACAGTGCCTTTGCAGGTTCTCTTAAAGATGACACAGATCCAGAAACACGAGGAACTCATGGAAGAGGATGCTCTCATGTCTTTCGACGAATCCATGGGCCGTGCCATGTTTGTGTCACACCAATGGCTGGCGATGGAACACCCCGATCCCAACTTCCAGCAACTTTCAGTGCTCCAGCAGGCACTGATGAATTTGTGTTCAGGCACCAGCCGCGTGAGTCTTCCACCAGTGGTTGAGATCTGGTTTGGTCGGATGCCCTTGCCCACTGTGGCAGATTTTAAACAGCACGAGCTGTACATTTGGTGTCTGGGCACTTGGATTTGCAGTTTTTGGGGCATTTTCTAACCCCGATAAGGCCAATGTTTGTTTATGAATGTTTATGATTGTTTATCATCATCCATGTCCGTCGCTTGCTGGTCAAGGGACATAGCTGCAAAGCTCAACAGCAACAGTTCCTTCACAGTTTCGTGCCGTGACTGGACAACTCGCTAGGTATGATTACTTCTGCATCCCCCAGATGGAGAGCAATGCGGAAGATCGCGGCTGCGCGGTTTCTTCCATCCCTTCGTACATCGCTACGAGCTACTTCTTTGTGATCTTGAGCCCGCCCGTGGAGCATCAGGAGGGCCATACATTGAGTCCTGACAGCTGGGCGGAACGTGGTTGGTGCCGCTTGGAAAACATGGCTTGCAGATTTGGTCGGGAGGATGGCTTCATGATTTTGGTGCAGGTGGCTGGGAATCCCACCCTGGCACAAGACATCGGGGCAGTTGCCTTGGCTCCTGGGCGGGGACTGTTCAGTGTGGATGAAGACCGGGAACAATTCAGGCCGGTGTTGCAGCAGATGCTGTGGAGCAAGTTACACAGCCTCCTGTTCAAAGGAGATTTTCACAACTATCGCTTCCTTCTGAATCTTCAAGAACATGCCTATGATGGTCTTGGTATTCAGCCCCTGGAGGGTTTGATCCCGAACTTCGAACCGGAGATTGATCCCTCCACGGATCCACATGGCTTTGTGGTGGCCAGGTATTTGCACGACACTGGTTTTAAGACCGTCCGGGATCGGGACGAAGCTGGTTGGTCACCCATGTGCTATGCAGTTTTGAGGGACAACCCTTTCTTGATCAAGGCGCTGCTTCTGAACAGAGCCGATGTGAACGATGCCATC
>VSDK01026163.1:144919-157707 GCA_009767595.1 Symbiodinium kawagutii | reverse complement strand
TTGTTGGTGGCTCCTGCCACTGATAGCATCGAGGCAGTGCGTGTGCTGCACGAGGCCAACATCGACCCCACGCTGAAGGCCTTCCCAGGTATCGGTGCCTTCAAAATCGCCTGTGCTTTTGCTGGTGTGGCCATGATCAAGGAGATTATGATTCGATTTCCAGGCATTGTGAATCTCCAATTTTGCTTGCACACTGGGCTGGCCTTTTATGGCGGCGTCCGCACGGTGTCCTTTTTGTTGGAGGCATCAGCAGACATCAATGAGCAGTTCGTGGCGAAACGCAGCTGGTGGGTGATCCTGAAACTCTTAAGTTTTCGGCATTGGATAAGTCCATCTGCCTTGACCTATATGGCCTCCAACTGTCGTAGAGCCACCCCCCTGATGTTCAGCATCATGACGGGGAAGTTCGATTGCACATCTCTTCTGCTGTCAGCCGGTGCTTGCCTCAACCTTCGCAACGCGCGAGGGAAGACAGCACTGGACATCGCACGCGAGACCGGCGCACCTGTGTCCATTCAGTCCCTGGCTATGGGCCACGGCACCCAGAGCCTGGCTGCTGATGGGGATGACTCATCCGACGCAGATTCCACCATCGAAATTTGAGGATGTTCAATAAGGAACAAGATGGTCGAAATTGCGGATGTTCAATGGTCTTCCATGAGAAAGGAAATCGTCTTCTTTCACCTTTTTTTGGACATTTCTTTTTGAAGATGATGCATTTCTTTCCGCTCGAAGCGCTTCAGGGAGCGGCCACCGGTCAAAGCAGCTAATTTAAAGTTAGACCTGTTCCTTTGAGGACGACGCCTCTCTAAGTAGATTAGAGGATGTGGTGTCGCCATGGATCCTAATTCAATGAAGCGGCCGTGCGTGTGCAATTTTTGGCCGCTTTGCGAGTAGCAAAGCTATGAGCGATCCTTGGCCACAGATTGTGTGGCATCCCAATACCATGATCTATGTGGCTTCATGCGAGCCTTGCACAGCCAGATCTTTTGACTTTTAATGGCGGCCTCGGTACTCGCAGAGAGATTTGAAGCACCGCGATGGTCAAACCATTTGCGTTTTTTTCGGCTTCAGCGCAACCTGTGTTGATTCGTTCTGAAAAAAATGAGTTGGGAATATTGTATCGACCACATCTTTCCAAGAGTTGGTTTCCCAAATGAAATACTGTACTTTGATCACAGCATGTGGAATGAGGCAAGTTCAGGTTGGGATTCTACTAGGCAAGTTGAGGTGCATGCAAGAACGGTTTTCTGGTAGCAATGTTTTGGAATTGCTGAGATGTTCCTTTTTGGGTTGGCTTTGTACTTGTGTGATTACTTTCCAGATTCACTTGTTTCACTCTGCATTGTCGTTGGATGTTCCCAACGGCACGCCTTCACCGACATTGCTCCCATATAAACCATCACGCTTGCATCATCACTCTATTATCCGCTTGTGTGTCAAATGTGGTATCCCTGTTCTGCTGGCTACTGGTTTCACCCTTAGCTTCACATTTTTTGATTCTCCCCTTCCTATGCGCTTTCTGTTTTCCCTACGAGGTATCCTCCCGTATCTTCTTGTTGACCTAAGATTGTTGCTGGCTGTGAATCATACTGCCTGCCACCTTTACCTCTGCAACCTCGACGTCAGAAATCCATTTTCTCTACAGTGTATTTGTTAGCGAATCCTTGATCACTAGGCTCTGAAAACAACCGAGGGCAAAAGAACAAGAACTGCGAATGCAGTCGCATTGCGCATTGCTGATGATTTTGACCAGTTTTTTTGCCCAGGTTTCAAACACAGCTGCAGTGAACCTTGCTGGCGCCAGCGGCTTAGATGTCACAGCGGTGACAGCTGCAGATGATTCTTCGTGACGCCAGGGGTTATGACAGTTATGATGGTGGTTGACAATGGTGAGAAGAGGTTACACTGGACATTAAATTTTTAGGACTGGTTAATTTTTGGCTACTAATGGTGAATGACAGCTAGTAAAGGATCTTTGAATTACGGCTTTTGCTTGGAATCACTAGTGATGATTATTCGAACTACGGTTCAATTCTGTTGTTCGAACTGTATCTATGACAAAGTCATCGGGTCTTCAGACCATACCTTTTTTATCTTTTTTTGTTTCCAGGCCGCAAGTGGTTTGGGTGTCACCATGAACAACCATCATCAACTATTTGTTTTTATTCACATTGTGTATCCAAGTATGGGATGTGGACTATCATTTGGACCATCAACCACCATCAACTGATTGGTACCGTCGTTCATAAGCATCAACTGATTCTTTTGTGCTGGTGACCTGGATCGAGGCCTCACCATCCTTTACTGCCACCATTGATGCATCGGGCTTGCAGCCAGGGCGACACTACACGCCACTCGGTGCAAAGCAAGACCGACAGGCAGAATATTCAATCTGCCATGATCCTAGCTTTAGTCCATAGGGTTCCTGTCAATGTAGCTAACCTTTGGTAAGTTCAGCCCTAAGTCAAAACCAATACTCTTCTTCAATGGCAGTCCCTCGACTTTGGAAACTGGAAACCTTGCTGAGAAAGGGAATTTTGCCAACTCTCCTGTGGTGTGAGCGCGATTTTGCAGTCATGATTCAGATGAGAACAGGCACCAAATCCAGTTTTTGTTGTTTCAAACAATCCTGGAGTTGGTGGGTCATGGTTCGTTACTATCCTACGGTGTAAGGCATCTTTGCTCCTGACTTTGGCATTCCGCGCAGCGGATCCCACCAGCGAATCCAGTGATCCAAGTGATCCAAGTGCTGCAGTGCTGCCCAGGTTGTGTACTGACCTCGACGGGAGCACAGGAACCATGGCCATGGGCGCCAATGACTTCTCCTGGTATGTCACAGGCACGGGTCAAAACCTCGGTTGTAGGCTGCCATAGTACCATGCTGTACCATGCTATGGAAAAGCTACATGGGACTGAACCAACTCTCAACAGGTTCCTGATTTCTTCTCGTTGATTGTTGACCATCAAGAATCAGATAAATCGGTATCTACCATGTTTTGAACATTGACCATCACTGCTATCCATATGCCTTCAAACATTCATCAATCGTGGCCATTTGCAAATGAGTGGCCACACAGATGGGACCAGGCGTCAGTGGCCTTCCACACTACAAGTTCGGTTTGAAGCAGCAGAAAGGACTGCCTTGACACAGCCAGCTGAACACGTCATAAGTTCTCATTGCTTTAGCCGAGAGTCACCTGTGATTGACATCACCATGAATGTGGATAAGCCATGACAATCCATTGATATCAACCCAAGCAAATACTGTAAATACTGAATTAAATTCAGAAGGCAACCCGTTCATGGCTCCAGGTGCTGAGTTCCATGTTTTTCCTTCCATTCTCCGGCAGGAGTCGGTCGGTCGATCAACGAGACGATCGTTCTCACTTGCACTCAGTGCACCAACGCGAGCTCTGCCTACCTGGGCATCACGTCCTCCCTGGCAGAGTCTTTGCAGAAACACCTATGACGTGTCAAAAAGCATCCACAACATTCCACAACCAATGTTGACCAATGTTGACCCATGATGACCCTTGATTCTGAAGGATGATGACGACAATACAAGTTTTATGGTGTAGCAATAGAGATCAAACATAGTGAAGCCAAGTGGGAGAAGGGCTTGGGACCTCGGGTATACCAATCAGCGCAGAGACGTTGCCAGGTGCGATGCTACAGACTTCGATGGCTATCATGAAACTCCCTCCAGCGCGCGGCCAAGTTGAGACCAGGGACACATTCTTCCATGCTAATATGGATGGCTATGGATATAGCTATTGCCATGGATGGCTAATATTTCTGGATTTCAACCTACATCCATCAGTCAACCCCCACCCAACCACCAATCACAAGCCCTGCAGTCGGTGAGGTACCTACAGTGGCACTGGGTCCGTGGAACTGGATGATTTGGGTTCTGAAGGTGCATGGGTGACCAGCTGCTGAGTTGCTGACATCCCTACATGTTTTTGTTCCGTTGCATGAGTTGTCAGTTTCTATAAAGGCGGTCGCATTTCAATGAAAATGATTATATAGAAACTATGTTGCTTGATTGGAAGGATTTGGCAGTGCCATTGTCATCGAGGATTCAGCCGCAATGATAAACGATCACGACAATGTAAGTAATGTATCACCCTGCCTGACTGGCTCGTTGAAGAGATTCGTCCGTCCATACCGCCTCGTCACCGGGGATACTACCAGGTATGAATTCACTATGACCAAAGCTGGAAATAGCAACCATGAATCAATCTGGATGTCACGATATGTCATTGTCTCTATGGGATTGATATTTACATGATATTAAGATTTATAGGATATCCCCATAGATTAACAGTCATTGACAATTTATTAACATGCATTTTCAGAAATGAAAACATTAATTATTATTATTATTGTTAACATTTAATTAACATGTATCAACATTTATTTTGTATTTTCAGAGGTTGTTTGTTTTCAGAGGCTTCACCTGGAGGTCCAACCCAAACAGCCACCAGGATGGGGTGCCACCTTTGACACTTCAACCTTGACGTTGGGCCGCAGACTCAGGTGGCAGGCCTGTGAAGGCCTTAGGCAAGTCGCGACCAGAAAATTCAGTACAGTGTTTTGTTGGTCAAAAAAGTCAATTTTGTTCGAAAACTCGAAAACACCAACCAGTTGAAACAGATTATTGGTGAAAATGTGTCAATGTTGTTTTCGAAAAGTTGTTTGTTTGTCGCCAACCAGCAACTGAGAAGTGTTTTGTTGCTTGAGACATGTTGAACTTTGCTCGTGTTGTGAGACCCACTTGGAGCAACTGCAGTGACCATCCTGAAAAGTAGCCAGAAACGTTTTTGTTGGTGGTGATGAGCTCTATAGGCTGCAGGCCATCTATCAGTGACTCAATCTCAGTTCGAACCCTCCAAGTCCCCATTTGTCGGTAATCTCCCTTGCTGCAGCAGCTGGGTCACAATCGTAGGCAGCTGGGAAAGTGGCGTGGACCACGTCGCGGGAAATACCAGAGCTCCAGTTGGGTCTTGAAGAAACCGCCAACTGGGAACACAAACAGAAACTTCATTCAATTGTTTTTACATTTTTTGAATGAAATCAATGTGAGCGAGACCAGCTCTCAGCTCTCGCTAGTTGCCACAGACCTGGCTTGGTCTCGCTTCCGGGGAAGTGCATTTTGATCTTCTGCAACTCTATCTGGTGGAAGAGCCCCAAACTTGACAGCAAGCAATAGTTTGGTGCTTCGCGAAAGGAGATCATAGGTAGTACTTGTATGTACTATTATGATTCTATTATGTATATATTATGTATATTTGTAGCTTCACATGGAAGCTGGACAAGTGAATTGATCCAACAGGGCTCCGGGGAAGCGAAGATGTCAACGAGACTTGCGAGGCATCAACTACCAGCTCTGCTTGGACCTTGATGGTACTGCGCAGGACTCTGTTTGCTGCCGAAGGTTTGGAAAATGTGTGGAGTCTCGTGGTACCCTAAATGGACTAATCACCAAGTCACCAGGTTCAGGCAAATGATCCATGTTTATCAACCACCATTGGTGTTCCCATCAACCGGTGATTTACCATGAAATATGTTAGTATCAACAGCTGGATCTATGATGATAGGATTTGTCCATGTTTCCATATGTTTCCCACGTTTTCCTCCATTCTCTTGCGGAGTTCTTGTCAGGATCTGGCTTTTGGCTTCACCGGACAGACGATCTATTCCAGCCCAGTGGCACCTTCACAGCAGTGGAACAGATTCCGTGGTGCTTGGGTGTTCTTGTTATACCCTATAAACAACTGATATCAATTGATGGTCTGAAAATTCTGTTCAACATGATGCAAGAAGATACCATGTGCTACATTGCTTTTCAAGATTTCTAGGCCAATTATTTTGCTGGTAATGATATTGGCTCTTGACGATCATCCCCTGCAGTGAACATCGAGAAAAACTCCACCCAGGTGTCTACGGCCAATGTGGCAGTGACCAAGACGGCGGATTCGTATTTGGAGCTGACCTGTGAATCTGCCGATGCTTGCAGGGCACCAAGCTGTTTGAGCTACTTGTGAGCTACTTCCCGAGAGGCGGTTCAAAAAGGACCACCAGATTGGTCCACAGAGAACCAGAAATTCACAGAATTCCAACAGGGAAAAAATATGAAAAACCCTAAAACCAATGAAAAATATGAAAGAAAATGAAAAGATTTAAAAAAAAACAATTTTTCAAACTTCACCGATGTTCCGACTCAGGCCCCTCCACGGCCATGGCCTACTTGGCGGAGTCCACCACGGAATGTGATATCGTGCCTTGGATCCAACTTGAGCCACAGGCTGCAGAGATTCATGATGCTTCTGGTGGATGGATGTGGATGGTTATTGATACTCAATGATTACTGATTGATGTTTATGAATGATTATTGTTGGCTGATTGTGGTTAATGTTTGTTTACGGCAAATTCATATGATGGTTCATGAATAGCAAATGGCTATGGCTAATCAAGTAGATAGCGCGTTATTCGTGCTTAGTCCTAAAATGTGATGTCAAGATGGTGATTACGCATGTTATCAATGAATCAATGAAAGTTGCCGTTGCCATGGTGGTTGAAATTGCAGATTGTGCAAACTATTTGTATCCCATTCAGGTTTTAAGCTATGAAATGTCGACATGTGATTTTCCTCAGTTCATTGAAATTAGTTTCCTGGTCTCCCGAAGTTTTCCTCGAAGATTCTCCGAGCAGTGGAAACCTCCGTGCTCCAACCTCTCCATGGCAGGCGACGAGCGCATATATCTTTGGCTCGGGATCTTCACGAACAGCAGCAGCTGTCCTGGAAGGCAGCTGATGACTTCGACATGGCATAGCTTCTTTTTTTTCATGGCATTCCACGGTGTTTATGAAAAACCACGTTGTAGGTGATGGACCTCCACTCACCTTTGTTTCCCTGAAGAAATGATTGACAAAGACTTCGGGGGTTGAGGAATACCCACCTGGCTACATACTCTAATCTTCATGAAAAACATCACTTCCACAGTGAAACGTAGTGATCTTTGGAACTGACATGGTCAATGGCACAGGTGACACCAGCACGACCACAAGGTCTCAGGAAGCAGCTTGGCAGATTCAGAGAGACATCTAAAAGTATTTGTGGAGCCCAATGTCTTAAAAGCTTAGGTGCCGTTTTTGTATATCTATTTCTATTCTATGTATTCTATCCTCTATGATTTTTTCCATCCAATCTATTCTATTCTATTTAGATAGTCTCTCATATTCACTCGGTCATCCGAGCCTACTCTCTAAACAGTTTGGGGAATGATGGGGTTGGATGACTCTGACTTCATCCCCAGGTGGTTGCTGCAGATTTGGAGGGCGGAGTTCCTTGGTGTCATAGGTGAGGCGTTGGGCTGTGCAGCAGTTATGGCAGGCTCATGATACCTGAATCCATGATCAAGCGAATCAAGGGTGATGCAAGTCGGTCGTTGGTTCATAGTTGCTGATAAATTAAGAAGAATCGCCAAGGTAGACTGTAGCTACCATAATCCATCACTCGACGCAGATTGCAGTTCTAGTGGGTCAACAATCCATAAAGGTCCGGTGACTGACCGCAGTTTGGATATGTTTAGATCATCCTTGACCAGTCCCACTGTGAACCCAATTGGCCTGAGGCGAGCTATCAGATTTGCTTGGACATGGATGGCACGGAAAGCAGCGTTGCGGGAGGCGGACCCGTGAAAGCTGGTACTGGGTCAGAACCAAATATACTGCTGGCCTGTTGCCCAGAATATTTGCTGAATAGCATTGGTTGCTGCAATTCATATAGATGTTTGATGATGGATGATATTGAGCAAGGATCAAAAACTATGGGCATGGACCAATGTCACTTATCTAGAACGATGGGCTTAGGTTGAACGTCTCAACAGTTCGTGGGGATCCACTATTCTGTCCGTGTTGGGATATTTCTTGGGGGAAGCAACCCATAGCAATTCAGCGTTTGGGACAGGGGCAAGCCTCTACCCGTCAAGCTGTCTCCAGCACCTGTGCCCAGGCACCACCATCGACAAAACATTTGGCTGGACGGGGCTGACGCTGTTCCTTTCAACAGCAGCTGGACAGCACTTGGCTGTGAACATACACAAAGAGTGGTACTTTCGTGATGTTTTCCAAAGAATGTTCAGTGGAGTTAGCATGGAGAATTCCCAGCAATCAAGATAGGCTGATGGAACCATCCCCCAAACAATCATTTTCAGTAGTAAATCCTCCAAAACAATGTGGGCATCACCACGGACATTTCCCAGTTCCTTTTCGCCACATCGCTGAAGCACATGTGGAGTTGATGATCGGGTGTTGATAGATTTCGTGAGGACAACAAGCAGCAGGATCTATATATGTTTTTTGGGGGCACCTATAACAACAACGAACTACACTATGAACTTCAAGAGCCATACATGTGACATATACAGTATGTATAATGTCGCGTAAATAATGTATACACATTTTTACTCTATAATATGTACACATTTACACATATGCCTTGAATGATCTACGGTATGTCCCAGATTCAGATTTTCAGGGCTGATCACACTGGCTCTGAGGTCACAGCAGCAGATCCTCCAAGAATTGACAATGCTGCTTCCCAAGTTCTGACCTTGACGTGTGCCTTGGCCGTCCTTGGTGCAGGTTGTTTCGCAGGAGTTGACAGGTAACTGTTCAGTCCGCGAGACTTTGAAAAACAGAGACACCTTAAGTTCCTAAAGACTTCACAACTATTACGGACAACGACAACATGTTTCATCTGAATCGAGGCATCAACGGCAACGCCGGTTGCCCCCAATCCACTGCTTCGGTCTACCTGACGAGCGAAGGACGATGTCGGGCGCCTCAGGGGTGCAGAGTTTCAGCAGCAGAGTACAGAGCAGCCACGCTGTCGAGGCGAAGATCTGACGTACGACGGAGCTCAGACCGTGGCGAACACGTCCCGCACCGCAGCGGCGAAGCTCAGCCGCAGAAGGTGGTAAACTTCGGCCACGTGGGAGGAGAGGTGTTTAGAGGCTGAACAGAGTGGAGCTACTTCCAAGTTTCATGGGGTGCTTAGAGGTCATGTCTTCCCTGGAAAGAATTGAATTGGGATGACCTTTCCAAGTTGCCACCAAGGATAGTCTATCAACCCGACGCGGTTACACAAGCCGTAGACTTGGATGCCAGCACTTTGACCGTGGGAGATCTCTACGAGTTATGCAGCCGCCTTAGAGCTTTGAAGCATGTGATGTTGGCCGTGTGAGAAATCTACCTGCTCCTCCAAGAAGATTTAAGAGAAAAGTCCATTGTCAATGAATCCCACTTAAATGATTCTTGAGAATGTCTATGAATGTCTAGGAGGCAAAAAATTGGAGATTTGAATTTGGATGGTGTGCAAAGTGTTCCCCCTCTACGAGGTATCGACAATGACGGGGTAGCCACTGGTGTGGCCTTTGGCAACACTGCGGTGAAAGTCTTTGTCACTGCGCCCATCTCCATTGCAGTTGTGAGATATTTGCCGTTCCTTGGTCGAAGTTGGACGTGCTTTGGGGGTTGGTCACCGCTATCCACTGACGTAGTCCAGTGTCATGACTTCCAAAATCTTGGATCTTGGAGGTACCAATTGTAATTCAATCCAAACTTTATGGCTACAACTGATCTTTTGAATTGAAGGACGTCCCTTGAAAAATCGTGGATCTTGGACTGATCTTTGGAGGTGCCACCATCTATTTCCATCCTTCTCATCTTTGGAAGCTGAGGCGAACTGTGGAACCCACCAGCGACCAGTACGTGGTCCTGGAGTGCAACTCTGGATGTTCCACAGCCAGCACTGCCTATTTGGTACCTTGGAATCAGCTGGTCACTGCAATGTCTCGATGCAATTGGGAGCAGTTCACCTGAGTTTTCTTGGATATGTTGATATTTGTTGATTGTCCCTTATGAACTATAGCATACGATAGCCATGCAGCGCATGTGGTTAGTTTGTTGAGGACATTCCTCTCATCGGCAGCTCCTGCTGTAGCTCGGAAGTCGTGCCCACTTCGCTTCCAAGGCGTTGACGTGTGACACCAGCGCCAACACTGGGAAGTCTGCGGTGGCCGGTAGCAACACGGCGTCGGTGCCCTTGGTCCAGGACACGGCTGGGGCGGATCCTTATGTCTGAGGCTCACGAGATAAGACCATCTTGGTCCCTCTCTCTCTGAGGAAACCAGTCAAGTGCCAGTCCAACGACCAAAACCAGCTGAGTCCACTTCCATTTCCAGTGACCGAAGGAGTCCTCCAACTGGAAGATCAGCTTTGATGCTACAGGGCTGGCAGAGGGCTACTACTATTCTGTTTGCATCGCTGCTTGACCGATCTTAGATGGCTTCAACAATGAAATCATCTCAGGGATTGCAAAATATTGCAGTGCGCGTCAACAAAAATTCCATGAGTAGCAAAATTCTTGCATGTGTTTGTTTGACAATCATTTCCAAGTCGATTTTTGTGGTAATCGCACCAAGGACATGGATGGCATTGGCCTCAGTGTCTTGAGTCGAGTTGGGACTGTGTCAAAATGACTCTTCCAACAACATCTGATCTGCAGGTGCGGCAACGACTCAGTCCTCCGGAGATTCAGGACATGTGGAATCAACCTGTTTGGTTTAGTAGTTGGGTTTGTCATAGCCATGTAATAGGAATATCGGAATACCACAGACATAAACCAGCCTCCAAAAGGGACAACCATTTTCAGGTGTTTGATGCCACTCATTCTTTAAGGATCTTAGATATGTGTGTGCTTCTGTTCGCAACTTTACTGCTTGCCTCTGTGGAAATTCTGGATGATCCTCCCAAGCGCCTACCAGGCTAACAATCCCTTGGTCAACCAATAGAGAATTGAAATACCTCCAGAAAGTGGATGTTTTCAATTGACTTGGCTGCCTCCCACCCATCAATTCTGTGATTTCGCACTGGGAGGCACCAGTTCTGGGAATGTTTTGTTTGAGGAAGTAGGTTCATGCTGATGTACACTTGTAACCAATGTTACCGCAAGGTATTTATGTCACATGGGTTTGGCAGAGTGAATTTCCCCTTGAGCTGACTGGTTTTAGTCTCATTGTAGTAATGCCAGGTTTGATATCCAAAGGGAACTGCGACACCGGTGACCTGGGAGCGACGGAGCTGTGTCTCTAGGAGTTCTGGTCTACATCAATCCCTTGACTCCTGCCATGGCCATGGCCCTCCCAGCAGCTTCGGGACAGGCCCTGCTGCTGCCTCAACACCTTTGACCCCAAGAGTTGTGAAATCCATGCTGGTTACTGGTAGAAACTAGAAGGATGTGTTGGTGGACAGTGCAACATGACTGGTCCTGACTGAATTGTAGAACATGAGTCACCTCCTGTGAACAAGAAACAGGATCGTTGACAAGATGCCTCTTGCAAACAGGAGTATACTACCCTGGTTTTCTTCACTTTTGCTGTTATTTGACAGTTTTTGGTTAAACGCAATAATCTTCTTTTGCGAGAACTAGTTTTGTGAGAACAAGTCTGGAGCATAACAGTTATTGGTCAAACCTCCGGCTATGCCTCCCTGTTGTGAAGCCATGACTTACCACCTCGGTGAAGGTGCTAAGCTTTACCTGCCCATCGTGCACCAGCACAAGCGGTGGCTACCTGGCAACGTCTTGTGACATCGAAAATGGTTTTCCCGGCTTTGCCAAGACCAGGCAGGATGGAAAAGGACCTGAGGATGAACTCGGATGAACTGCTCCAAAATCTTCAGAGAAGCTGGTACATGTCTGGGGTTACTGACCATCTATGCGTCGTCATACTTCAACCATCCTCAACCATTCCTGCAGTTCATCATGCTTCGAATCATCACATGGGATTATCCATAGATAACATGCCCTCAGAATGCTTGGTTTGCAATCTGCTTGTTTTGAACAGGTGCACAATGGTGCACAACTAGAGCTGGTTTAAACTGGAGGCATTAATGGATAATTACACCCATGTAACTCTTTCACAATAGCCCTCATCAAATCCAGCTTCGAAAAATTTGGCAAATCCATTGCCCCGACCAACGGCTAAACCTCAGGGATCTCACCATGCCATGCCCCTCCCTACTGCCTCCTTAGTCCGCTGTGCAGTGGCGTGGATCCCGAAGTGGACGGCAACGGTGCAGTGAACACCGAGAGCAGCTTCTTCGTGGAGTCTGCTTCCACTTGGGACATCACCTTGGACACCAGCCTGCTATCCCAGGAGCGGAGCACTGAGGGATGACTTAACTGTCATTGGAGATGAGAGATGAAATTGTTCATTTAATGGGATCAATGTACTAGTGATGAAATGGTTTGTGATGGGATGATTTCAGAAGCTTGGAACTTGTTGGAAATGAAGATCTTGGGAAATGAGGTACCCCCCATGCTGAACCACAGTGAGCTGCTGGCAGGGTAACCGGGTCGCGTGTGCACGTGACTTCTGGGTCGCCTGTGCACGTGACTCCGGGGTCGCCTGTGCACGTGACTCCGGGGTCGCCTGTGCACGTGAGAGAGTGTTTTGAAGGGTAAAACGTGGAACGTGTCGCAAAATCTGCCTGTCTGCTCGGGGTCGCCTGTGCACGTCGTGGGGTCGCCTGTGCACGTCCAAGACTGTGGTGCACATGGGGTCGCCTGTGCACGGTGGAAAATTTGATATGTTCAGTCATGCATGCAGAGGCCAGAGGGGGTGGGAGATTTGATATGTTCAGTCGTGCGTGCAGAGGCCAGAGGGGGTGGGAGATTTGATATGTTCAGTCGTGCATGCAGAGGCCAGAGGGGGTGG